>JAOTOM010002053.1:0-88701 GCA_034440615.1 Ashinkailepas kermadecensis | reverse complement strand
GACCCGGCTTCCTCCCACACCCTTTCACCGCTGGCCCGGCTTCCCACGTCCACCCCACCGAGGAATGGGCTTCCTTCTCTTCCCACCCCGTCTCAGACCCGGCCCATGCCCACCACCATCCCACTATTCAACCCGCATCATCCCTCCTCCAACACACATCAGACCCAGACCCGGTCCCCATCCCATCCCCAACCGGTACCCACCCATCCCCCACGGGACCTGGCCGTACCCCTTCGCGCCACCGCCTCCAACCGGCCAGGGCCCACCTCGCCACCCTGAAGCCTTCCTCCACTGCTCCTCCAGGGCCTCGGCCCCTACCACACCCATCCGGCCGGCCCAAACCAAGGCCCAGAACCAAGGCCACCGCAACATCCACCCAGACCATCCGCAAATCCACGGCCACCACCTCCTGCCAAACCGAACCTCCCACCACCTCCTGCACACCCACCCAAACCTACTCCAAAAACCTCGTCTGAGGCCAGCCCTCAGACTGAACCTACCATTCCTTCCAAGCACGTCGAACCCACAACTCCAGACCAACGAATCCCACCCGAACCCACCGCGCCTCCCAAGCGCAAATCACGCCGCCACTCTGCCCAATCACATCCCAGGTCCAGGCTACCACCCCTGCCTGAGTCACCTCCCAACCCTCTCTGCGTTCACCGGTTCAACCTTTCTCCCCAACTCGACACCAACACCACCCCAGTATAGGAACACCAACAGTCACTAAACGCGTTCGGCAATGGGACTTTTTCTGCAGTGGAACACCGGTGGCCTTCCAGGAAAGTTCATAGAAATCAAATCTGAATTCTTGCAACAAAAACCATTACTAGCTGCGCTCCAAGAAACTCACTTTCGAGATACTGACTCCACTTGGAACAAAATCCCAGATTACACTTGGCACGTCGACAACGTAAACGGCCCGAATAGGAAATGTGGCGCAGCCATACTCATTGCAAACAGCATACCTCACCGTCGAGTAACGTTAAATACTCCCCTGAATTGCGTAGCAGTCAGCCTCAAAATTGCCCATTGCCAAACCACAGTCATCTCACTATACATCTCGCCGTCAGCTGAAGCCCCACACTACAGGAGCTGAGCGACTTGCTGCTTCAGGCCCCACCACCAGCTTTCATTATGGGAGACTTTAATGCTAAACACCCCTCCTGGGGAAGCGACCAGACTGACGCTAGAGGGCGCGAAATTCACTAGTTTATTTCGGACCACAACCTAGTACTTCTTAACACCGGGGCCGCCACCCGCTACAACCCGACCTTAGGAGGATCGGACAGTTGCATTGACTTAACGTGCTGCTCCCAACAACTTAGCTCACTATTTGACTGGTCAGTTTCAGACGTTCTCGGGCTGAGCGACCACTACCCAATCACAATTAGGCTCAGTACGGATGATATCCACCACACTAAGCTATTTAGACAATCTTGAACTTGAAAAGAGCGGACTGGGCTAAATTCGAGGAACAGGTGGACCTCAACCTAACAACTTCAGAGACCAGTAAGATCGAAACAATCCTAAGGGCCATCAGCTCAGCAGCACGAGACTCAGTCCCCAAAAGTAACAAACATAGGAAAAAAGTACCTACGCCATGGTGGACCCCGGACTGTCAAAGGGCAATCGCCGCACGGCGCCGTGCTCACAAAAAATTCAAAAGATGCGTGTGCGAAACACACCTATCAGCATACAGACAATCTCAAAAACACTGCCGGTACACAATTCGAACAGCACGACAAAACTGTTGGCAGTCTTTTGCCTCTCAATTCAATGGGTTCACCCCTACCGGCAGAATCTGGGACCTGATGAAGCGTTTCAACCTGAAACGCCCACCACCAGGCCCCTTCCCCCAGCTGACGATGAAAGGACAGGACATCACTGACCCACAACAAATCGTAGACAACTTTAAACTACACTACGCCAGCGTATCTGGCAACAGCAACCACACCACAATAGTAAGCGCTCTAGACGCCCTTGCCTCCAAAGCAAATTTTAGCTCTAGCAATAGAGAAATCTACAATCAGTCGTTTAATATACACGAATTACACCTTGCCCTCAGCAAGTGTGGAAACACGTCGGCTGGGCCGGACAACATCCATTACCAGTTTCTTGAACGACTTGGCAAAAACTCCCTAACGTACCTACTAGCGGCCATAAATGAACTGTATCAAAGCGACACGTTTCCGGCATCCTGGCGAGAGAGCGTAGTCATTCCATTGCCAAAGCCACACAAAGATCACTCCATCCCAAAGGGTTATAGACCCATCTCACTTACTAGCTGTGCTAGCAAGTTAGTCGACCGCATGGTCAACACACGATTGAGGAAATTTCTGGAACACAACGACCTGCTCGACGAATTTCAGTGCGGCTTCCAGGGTCAAAAATCAACTACAGACAATCTCATTAGATTAGTGCATGACATAAAAAGTGGTCTACGCATGAAACGCACAACAGTAGCTGCCTACTTAGACATAACTGCCGCATTCGACCGAGTACACAAGTCCGCACTGACACACAAACTCCACAAGATAGGCCTACGCGGACACATGGCACACTTAATTCTCAACCTCCTCAGAGAAAGGACCCATAAGGTTCGATGCGGCAGTGTCACATCAAACACCACAACTCAGGAGCAGGGCCTAGCTCAGGGGAGCGTGCTCTCACCGAGCCTCTTCATCATCATGATCAACGACATACTTGCTAACCACACTGACACTTCACTTCAATACTCACTTTTCGCGGACGACATAGCCATTTGGACAACATCACAATGCTTCCTTAAAGCTAAAAAAACATTCAAGCAGAACTAGACCACATTGCAAAGTGGTGCAAAACTTGGGGCTTCACCCTGTACGCAGAAAAATCGGCCACCGTCACATATAGTCGTCTCCGCCCCACACCCAAAACTCTACTTAAAATCGATGGCAAAGCCATCGAACAGGTGAAATGCTTCAAGTTCTTAGGAGTACATTTAGACGAAAAACTCGGTTTCAACACCCACATCACCTCCATCTCGAAGCGATGCGCGAAGCGCGTCAACATACTACGTGCACTTGCAGGCACAGACTGGGGCGGAGACATGAAAACACTACTGCGACTGTACATATCAATCATACGACCCATCCTAGAATACAACAGCATCATGTTTGCTACCATCTCAGAAAGTCAGAGCCGAAATTTAGAAATCATCCAAAACAGCTGCATCAGAGCAACAACAGGTGCCCTCAGCACCACACCGATAGCCAGTCCTCTAGTGGACTCAAACACGCCCCCACTCGACGTCAGGAGGACACGACAGCTGTGCCGCTACCACATCAAAATCAAATCCATTAAAAATAATCCAGCACAGCGTGGCTTTACGCCTGACAGATACGACAAGAGCAGATTTGCGCACAAACTTCCACCATATAGCATTCAAATTGCCACGGCTCTCTCAGATCTTAACTTCGCAATGCCATCCACTGCAGCTCGACCACCCACTAGGCCATTCTGGACTTTCAGTCAACCAAAGGTCGAGTACTTGCTCTCGGAGAAGAAATCCATTATCACATAGGCGGAAATTCTTGGCTTCTTCCACAAGTTCGCCGATGACAGCAATCACAAATCACCCGTATTCACGGATGGGTCGAAACACGAGGCAAAGGTAGGCATCGGCATCACTGGACCAGATTTCAGACTTTCCAAGCGTCTACCGGATAACTTCTCCATCTACTCCGCTGAAGCAATGGCCAGTCTGGCCGCTATCACCATTCTCATGAGGCGTAAAGCTAGAAACGTAGTAATTTGCTTAGACTCCAAATCTGTCCTCCAGTCAATTAGCAACACCCACGACTGTCCACATCACTTCATTGATAGAATCCAACAACTCGTGGCCCATAACGTAAACATGAACTTTTCCTTCCTCTGGATTCCAGGCCACGCCAACATCCCAGGTAACGAAGAAGCAGACTGGCTCCGAAAGCAAGCCTTAGCATTGGACACTTACCCTAGCGTGGAATATTCGGTAGACGATTGCAAAGCACTCCTGCAACGCCATATTCGCAAACATCAACAGAACACATGGACACAACACAACTCAACAGAACACAAATCCAACCACACCCACGCAATCAAACCAACATTAGGCACATGGAACACATCAAATCAATCTCACCGACAAAAATAGGTCATCCTCACTAGACTTAGAACTGGTTGCACAAAACTAACACAGCCTCAATTAGAGGGTGACCAATATACAACACAGCACTGCGGCACCTGCAACATCACGTTAAGCATAGGCCACATCCTGATAGACTGTAGTAGCTTTAGCTCTCAAAGACAACCAGTTAAGGCATTCTGCCAAAGAGAGGGCATCATCCTATCGCTTCCATCGCTTCTCGGTGGCAAGCACCCAGAACTCCTTCAATTGCTATTTGAATATCTGTATGCCACAAAACTAGCAGGAGCACGGTAGGCACCACACCACCAACACTCACATGAACTCGCAATGCATGTCCGCGAAACACTCGTAGGAAACACGTAAATAGCCATCCCCGCATGGCGTCGGACGTACATGAGCCGATTTGCTTCTCAATTAGAAATAAATGGCTACCTAGCGGTGCCGTCGGAAGTAGATGAGCCGACTTGCTTTAGGAAATCATAAACAAAAAGTAAAAATAAAGATTAGCATAACGTAAAACGACTACCCAGAGGAGCCATCGGACGTAGATGAGCCGATTTGCCTTGCAACTCATAACGTAAACGGCTACCCAGAGGTACAGCGGACGTAGAAGAGCCGAATTGCAAAACACCGTACTAACCCAACTGACAACCCTACATGACATGCTTAGACTAACCCGCTACTAACAACTAACACGCGGCGGCCGGCGTGATAGACGGTGTGGACAATTACCTCCTTATTCGCACGGTAAAGATCCCTCGGTGTTCTTCGATAAGAGTAGGCTAAAGCCGGCACCCTGGCAAAATCAACTTCTCGCCACTCTCAAAACACCCCCACCCCCACCCAAACTGCGAATTATTTTGTGGAGGAGTAAAGTAAAACTAAACCATTTAAATATCAGGGAGATGTCCCCAACCCAGACCCTCGCCTTCAGCACCTAAAATATCACGCAAACTATCACGTAAAATTCCTTAACGTAAATGTCTACTTGCCTGCACCTTGATCGCAAACGCTCGCTTTATAGACAGACATGTAACGTATTCGCTTTAAAGGCGGCGCAAATGACCTTTATGGTCCGGCACGCCTACAAAAAATCACTCTCCCCCGCAGCGTTCTTGTGAAAATAGCAAGAATAGCTTTTGTCGAATGCTTCATGTATGGGTGAGTCGCGTACATTGTAGGTTGGATAGGTTGTGTCCTGGAATGGTTATTATTATCGATACGCTGCGTAGTTGCGGCTGCATGTTGTGCATGGTGATTTTCGTCTCCCTGAAATATAATTTTGTTTTGTGCCAGGATGCAGCCAACAGTCTGGCACAGCATGTTGTACCTTTTTTCCGGTTTCGGAAAAATCCGATGATCGCCAATGCATGCATGGAAGCTAGCTGTGAGGTATGCTGCTTTGGTATCTCCAATAATACCGCTGCTTTTAGGTCATTTACCATTAGATAGGCACCTGCCTGTTTGTTATGCATCAAGTAGTTACACATATATGTCACCTGTCTTCTTAACATTACTTTAAGCTAAAACTTTTTTAACTTAATCCTATGCTTTAACAAATGACAGGTGGCCATGGTCCAGACTGCAAAGTATGGCAAAGAGCTCTCTGGTCTGTGGGACAATCAGGGGTGGAGCCTTGGATATATTTTTAGGCCTCATGTTCAGATCATAACCACCATATGCCATTTCCACCACAAGCTTACGGGCATATGTTGGCTGTGGGTATGCACCATACATATGCTGTATACCCAGAATGCAAAGTATGGCAAACAGCTCTATGAGGCACACTAGCATTGAAAAAATATGCATCAAAATGCACAGGGAGGGCAAAAACCTGCACCGGGGAAATTAAATACATCCACGAAATGAAAAAAAAACTTCTGATTTCTTGGAAATTCTTTTTATGCAATGTTTATAAATGTGCTAAACATGATCTGACCATGAAAAGAAAATTTGTGAATCTCCAGTTTCGTGTAATTTCTGATTTCGTGGAAATTCTTTTTTTAGTGCAATGTCTATAAATGTGCTGAACATGATCTGACCACTCATTTCCTCTGCAAATGCATACTTTTCAGTTGGGAGGCAGGATAACACCCAACAATTTTGAATTGCAGAATTTGAAGAAATTGTGCAATGTTTGTGATGTCTTTACAGTGATTGGTTGACAGGTATATTCATGAGTATGAAAAAAGCACCAAAGCAGCCCATTATAATCCTTTCTAGCTTAACCTGAGGTGCAAACATGTTTTCAGAGATTGGATCACTGAAAAAGTGCCTTTGGTCCCACTTTGATGTTAAGTAGCACAATAATTACATTTTCAAGTTTTCACTTATTTTTCACGGAGGACACATGAAAACACCCATGTAGTGCATGGACAAAGGCTCAATATAATATGAGGGCATAGGTAGAGTTGCACTTGACTGCCTGAGTTGGTGTGGAATCATCTTGTGGCATTTGGCATACAAATAAAAATAAAAATGTACATTTCTCTAGAACTGGAACATTCCTGTTGCAGTTTTATATGTCGCAGTAAGAGTGCATCTGCAACAGAAGTGTTTGCATCAGTCTTACCTGTTTGCAGTGTATAATAACTATTTGTCCAAATTTTGAAATGCATTTTGTTTCCAATGTTTGCTCAGCCATTTACGGAAAACCTTTGTAGCATATATTTGATTTGTTTTTACTGCCTGTTATTAATGAACTTAAAAGTAATTGCATTACAACAACATTATTAATAACCAAAGTAGTTCAATCTGATGTTCTTATCTGTGCATTATGTGTGACACTATTTAGTTCATTAATATTTTTTGACGATATTATTTTGATGTTTCAGTGTTTCTGGAAATCCTGAGCCAGCAGCAGAGCACACTGGAGACAGTTATGCTCACTAGCCTGATGATGATGTTCTGCTTGAACCTAAGGATGCTGATGCTAGTCCCAATCCCAGCTGTCCATCACCAACACAGGGTGACATGAAGAGGCAGTTGGAGCTACTTCAGCAGGAGCTCAGCAAGTCTCAGGGTGCATTGGTTGTGGCAAAGGGAACTGCCGCTAGGGAGATGGTGAGCATGCTCAAAGTTCTCACAAAAAGAACACCAGCCCGTCACCAGTCGAATTGCTGCATCGGCGCCGCCACGGCTGTGTCATGCCAGGCGCCGGTGCGACCGGAGGCCGGGTCGTTAGCCGATTTAGAGAGTTCGGCTCTCGACCAGCCCAGCGGTACTAGCCGGGAGGTGTCGACCGGCAGCGCAGAAGGTGACCTGCGGTGCTTCAGAAGCAGCTGTGGCTCGGTCCTGGAGAGGACGGAGCTGGTCTGAGGAGAATTGGACGGTGGACCGGAGATCGTTGATCTGCAACAGCTGGGTGTGCAGGAAACGGTCGCGACAGAGCTATCTGAGGGCGAGCAGCAGGCTGCTCGATATGCATGGCCGGATATGTCGCCGGCTACATCGGCACCAAATACGCAAAGAGGAACCTCAATTACCGGGCTCTATCTGCTCTACAAGAGACAGTGCAGAGGAGGAGGTGCTGGTAGCAGCCGAATGGATCAGGCTGCTGAGTCACGGTGCACTCCACATTCCGTCCGCTCAGTGGAAGGAGTTCCTCGACCAGTTCTAGGTCGTGTTTTGCGCCTTGTATGCTGGCAAAGGAGTTGTGCGTCGGACCCCTAAAACAGGCGATGAATAAGCTTAGTCGGGCTCCTAAGGTTACCAAAGGCCTGGCCTAGTTGCTGCAGGAGAGGTGGCCAAGTGTCAGCACTGAGCCCCTGGCGCTCTACAGCCGATTGCGCTGGCTGACGCGGCGCGCAGAACAGCTGAGGAGCGCTTGCAGAAGGCTGACATGCTCTCTGTAACTGACCCCGTCAAGACCCACCGCTTCCACAATGCGTGTTCCTCTGGATCAAAATTTCTGGGTCTAAGCCAAACGCGCGTCACCAGTGCGTGGGGAAAGCACGAGAATAAAAACTGAGACCTCTGTAGCTCCCTCCTTCCTCCCCACACACACACCCTGGGATGCCCAGATTTAGCATGGAAGTCGATAAGGATCGAATGATAACCCTCTCACAGCCTCTACCCTTTGGGAGCAAGGGTGGCGGGATCTAGTTTGGTCATGAGGCAATCACTCATTTTGGACTCATTATTTCAGAGAGGAATACGCTATGCTTATGGCATCAGGCATGCATCGTCGATGCATCCACCATGGTTTGCGGAACGGCAACCTGGGACCTTTACATCCTCTCCCCGAGATATTCTGACTTCAAACGGGAATCAATATGGACCGCTCGATATAGCAGCTTTGAAAGCAGTTCTAGCGCACCGCTATTCTGGCACCCCTCCCCCCCCCACACACACACATACACCGAAAATCCACGTAATAATAATATTATTGGCATATTCACTATTCGCGCATGCATACAGTCGTCGCATCATAAACTTAGCTTTAAATTCCTCCAAAAATTGGTTGTAAGATCATCGTAGCGTGCCATGTGTATGAATAGACAAGGGCATGACAATAATTGTTGTGTTTGACGGCCTAGTTCAAGTAAAATAATAGCTAATTTCATGTATTTATTTCAAGACCATATCAATAAAATACTTTTCAACAACAATCAGGTAGTTCCCAGTCTCTAGCATCTTTTGTTTTAGTTCTATTAATTATTGTAGCACTGCACCTCACGCATCCCGTGCTAAGGCAATGGGAGTTTTTCAAGTCATTCTTGTTTACGCTTCGGGCCGCTCTGGAGGCTAGTCAGTTGGCGTTATTGTCCAACCTGACTCGATAGGCCTTGCACCCGGCCACGAGGCACGCAGGTCACGTGACATGCTGACGTCATCACGTGTCCGATAGCTTAATCCACACGGCTGCCTACGTGGGCACGTCAAGTGCAGCCACATACTCTTCCTTTGAACGGAGATTGTGAGTATTTCAGGGAATATATTGCAATACAGGCTGCCAAAAATATAATGCAAAATAGGACTCCTATACGTAAGTAATTGTATTCGATTTTGAAACACCGCAATAAAACAGTTATGACAGCTTCAAAAGCGTGACGGTCGTACCGGGTCGGGTTGTGCCGGGTTAGATTGGCTCGGGTCGGATCGGGTCGGGTCGGTTCCGGTCAGATTAGGCATGGTCGCTCAGAAGAAGCTGTGTCACATATGCACGGCGGTGGACTGGCTCAGGCTTCGTCCTTGCTCGTAGCTATAGGCGTAAACAAAGCGCGTAATGTATATATACATTGCAGCGTTTGCCGGCGGCTCCGACGTCCTGAAAGCCCTCGAGGATGATTAAACAAACACATCTTGCACAAATTACTATTTGAATAATACCATTCGTAGGATATTTGAACATAACTCGTCTCCGTAAACAAGGTCAGGTATGGTGAATTATCAGCTGACATGTCACTGTGGGAGTTTTCATGCTTAAGTGAGACGTAATGCTAGTATATGAAGCTGCGTGGTTGTAGTGATCATCGCACTTCCTGTGAGAGTTGTAGTGATTATCGCACTCCACATGGGAGCTGTATTGTATTGTATTGTACCGAACCTCCTCTTGAAGTTGTAGTGATTATCGCACCTTCTGTGGGAGTTCTAGTGATTATCGCACCTCCTGTGGGAGGTGCGATTATCGCACCCACTTTGAGAGTTGTAATGGTTGTCGCTTCTCATGTGGGAGTTGTGATTATCGCACCTCCTGTTGAAGTTGTAGTGATCATCGCACTTCCTGTGGGAGTTGTGTTGCGACCATCACACTACCTAAGGGGTCGTAGTGATTATTGCACACCCTGTGGGAGTTGTAGTGACCATTGCACCCTCTATTAGAGCTGTGGTGATTACCGCACCTCTTGTGGAAGTTGTAGTGATTATCGCACACCCAGTGGGAGTTGTGATTATCGATCCCCCTCTGGAGTTGTGGTGATTATCGCACCCCCTGTGGCAGCCACAAAACAATGTTAATATCAGATGCCATTCCCCCAAATTTTGGAAGCATATAGACAAAAAAAACAGCTGTGCAACCAAACCTGACGCTCGAAATGCAATAGGATAGTCACAAAATAACTGTGAACTCGTAGTTAAATATCACTATATTGATATTGAATTAAGGGAGTGAAGATCTAGTCTAACACCATGGCACGGACCAAGGTCAAGATCACCGATCCGGTATAAAAGGGTGAATACGGGAAACATGTGATCACTTGTTGAAACTGAAATTTTTTTCTCGAACAGGCCATGCTTAGGAAACGTAATAGCTGATACCACCGCCATTCTAATGCTGTCCCTCTTCAGGTTTCAAACTGTCTCGAAGTATCTCTCGTCTTAAGTTGCAACCAAAATACAAAGCGATATCATGGCCCTACTAACACTGATGCGGTAATCGGAACATAAACCTATCCAATTTTACCCTCACCTACCATTTGTACTTCGTATATCCCCATGTTGGCATCCAGAGAACTCGTGATACGTGTACTATCTGAAAGTTCAAGTCGTACATCTGGTACTTGGCCTGATATTAAGCTGAAGTCTGGAAAATTCAGAGGATATGATATGCCATCACACACACACGTACACACAAACACACACACACCTACACACCGACACACATCTACGCACACATTCACATTATATATATATATATACATATATATATACATACATATATATATATATATATATATATATATATATATATATATATATATATATATATATATATATATATATACACATATACACTCTGTTTGCTATGCGTATATAGCAAACAGAGGTATGCACACAAGACTGTTTCAGTCAAAACATGCTTGACTTGGTACCTTAATCGTGAGTTGTTGTAGTTTTCCAATTTCATTATTTGCCTGGTTCCGCTCATAATATAATTAATTTGAAATAGGTATTCTAAAGTTAGTTCATAATGACTATCTCAAGTCACGTCTAAATCCGCATTAACATGAGGATTATTCAAACTCAGTCCACCAAAAAAACAAACAGTTCGGAGAAATATAGCCACGCTGGAACTGATTTAGTCCCGGAACGATTTAGATCAGATAGTGAAAAGTATGAAGGAACGTATACAACACAATTGAATCATAACATCAGAGAGCGCTTTGCATTCAGCATACGGGATCTGTTTGCTCAGGACGTTGTGAACACGGACGGCAAGCAGGCTCTTTTAGTTGCTTAGTAGTTACGAAATGGAAGGGTGTGGGCGGGAGGTCTTTTTGTGTGGCGTGTGTCTCTGTCTGAGTAGATATTTACGTGTGTAAAAGAATTAAGTGAATGAAAACAATGAACCATTTTTCCTTACTTCAAGTTTGACCTACAATACTGATTTCCGATGACCTGAGATGAGCTTTAGTGGTCATGGTCATAGTCATGGTCATGGCCATGGTCATGGTTCACGGTCAATTTGCTTGACATATATAAATACTTCATTCATTTAGTAGTTAGAGTATCGTAGGTGATCAAATCACAACACGTGAAGTAAAAGTACAACGCATTGCGGTCAGGTGCCTCCCGGTCAGGTGCTTTTATGGATTCGTTCAAAACTACGCTCCTGCCTAAGCAATTTATTCAAATATGGCGGATAATTTTGGTGTGACGAATGCCGAACATTATTCGTCGTTTGTCGTAGTCGTTATGTAGCAATATTATCGGTGACATTGCCATTAAGCGTGATCAAACTTGTGGAAAGTAAGATGTTCTCGCCACGCTGAATTTGACCTAACGTAGAAGTGCAACCATTAATCCCCGAGGGTCATCTCGGATGTCATCAGATAGATATCATACGAAGCAACACATTCATTTTTTGTTCCGGTTTCCAGCTCAGTTGGGGACGAAATTGCCAGGAGCGGCGATCATGCTACCGCTTGGCTGTTGTTGTGCAGGATCCTTCCGCCGTCGAGGGAAAAATAGCGAGGGGCGGCAACAACACCACCCTCTGACTGGGGTGTTGTGCAGGATCCTTCAGTCGGGCGGGGGTAAAGGACATAATAGGCTGAACTATGCATATGTGTTTTGTCAAAGCATATATGCAGATCGTAGTAACCACGAAACACTGGTGAGATAAGTGTTGGTAATTTGACTTTCTGATATTTTTGTTGTTGTAAAGTATCGTATTTTTATCACAACACCGTACCAGTAACACTAGCATTACCTTCCAAAAGCGTTCCCAATAGCCAATCATGCCTTTTCTTATGGTCGGCTTCCTCATTATAGCCTCATTATAGCTGTCCATTATAGGCTGATTATGTCTTCCCATTATAGCGAGCCGTGAGAACATCATTATTCTCAACCGTCAAGTGAAGATGGTCAAGTTGCTGCTCAAAATAAAACTATATCCACTCTCGAATAGCTGTCCTTTTTAAAGACACCTCAATGAGCTCCAACCACTAGCCTTTATATAAGTACTCTTTCCAGTTAAATAATGACCAAAGGGTACCGAACATTCACAGAAGTACTTGAGACTGCCTACGTGCCGTGGTCAGGCTGACGTGATCTAGTTGGTCTGCACCTGGTCCGGCCAGACTTGTCAGTCCGCTGCCGACCAGCATCAAGTCGTCCGTCGGCTCAAACAGGCCGCTACTCGACCCGCACATCTCACGGCCGGTGCTCGGGCGGGTGCTTCGCGGCGCGCGTGCGGCGCGACGCGGTCGTCACCGACTGTCGGTTTGCCATCATCGGATGTCATGTGACGCCACGTTCGAGCCGGGACGTCGCTTTCGCACCCAGCTGGCACCGCCACCGCTCGTATGTCATCTTAATTAGCGACATTCGCACGCCTCCGGCGGCGGGAATGTGGCCACACGGACCACGCTACATGGGCGACGTGTGGGATCTCAGTGGTGTCTAGTTAGTTAGTTATTTGGGCTTTAGGGCGCATCGACTGCATTGGTCATTTAGCGCCCAAGGCTCAGTGGTATCGAGACGGTTACCAGTGGTACTGGTTACGTGCCGGAAGCTGTACCTTGGATCGGTGGCACTGAGGATGTACTGGATAATGCAACGTGGGGTGGCTCTGTGGTATTGAGGATGCTACCAGTGGTACTAGGTGCATACTAGGGCTGTGCCTTGGATCAGTAGTACTGAGGCTGTACTGCAGAATGTACCGAGTACTAATGCTATCATGGCATTACTGTCAGGTGTACTTGGTCCCGATAGTACCAGTTCTTCTCGGGGGGGGAGCACTCTGGAAAGTGCATGCCAGGTACGAGGAAATCTATCCATGTTGATATTTCGGGTGAATTGTCAACAAATACAAAATGACCGCAATCGGAATGAGCAACGTGGACATGATAAAAAGCACATGTTGGTTTCGTTCATTGTAACAAGGAATAATGTTTCATCCACAAGTCAGCACACTTGGGATCAACAGGTGGATTAATCCTGGTATCCAAGAGGAGGTGGATTTCTTGCCGAAATCGTACCTTTTTCCCTGTTCTGCTACGCAGCTGATGTGCTTAGATGATTGGCATTTCTCATTCTGACATGTTCCCAGACAATGCCGTCTGATCTGCCACTTTCTCGAGATATCAGGTATCATTGGCTTCCATTGCAGGACGACCCCTTGAGACAACATACTCTAATCTAATCCAACTTACGCCCTAAATTTAAATTCACCGAACATCGTTACCTGGAAAGCTCCAAAGCAAACCTTGTGCTCCAAAGCAAACAAGTAGTAGCACATTGCACTTAGTGTGACCATGGGTGTAGCCACGGTTTTAAAATGGATGGAGGGGGGGGACAAACCAGGGACGCGGTATGTTTGGGCAAGATGGAGGGTACGAAAGTGACACCCCCCCCCCATTCCCCCCAAAAATGCTCGGGTTTCAACCACTTCATTTTCAAGGTCTGGTTTTAAAATTGACCATTGTTAAAAATGATATTTTTTGGGACAAGAAGTTCCTCCAAAATTAGCAATCCTTATCACTGCGTATGAAACCTAGTTACATGTCGTATGTGGTGGGCCCGATTTCACAATCACCATCGAGCAATGCTGTAATCAGTTTAAACGTTGCTCTGTTGTAGCAGGAGAGGATACAATGTTGGACGATAGCTTTGTTGTAGTAAATATGTACATACACCAGTGGCGTACCGAAGGTGGGGGGCATTAGGAGAAGTTGCTCCCGCTGAAAGGCTGGGGACTTCAAGAATCGCGCAGGGGTCTGACAAATTGCGCCAGGTTACCTAAAAATCCCGCCGGGGTCCTAAAAACTCGCACCGTAGCCCGTAAAAATCACATTGGGGGCCCAAAAAGTCGCGCATGGGCCCATAAAATGATGCTGTGGGCCCCAAAATTGCACTGGGGCACATACAATCCCATTGAGAGCCCCAAAAAGTCACACAGGGGCACCTGACATGATGCTGGGACCCCAAAATTCGCACCAACGCCACTGAAAATACCTGAAAATACCACTGTAAAAAAGTCGGGTCTCAAAAATGTGCTCGGCTCCTACCAAAAATTGACTGGAGCCCTAAAATATATCCGTAGACCAAGAAAAACGCAACGGTTCCGAAAAATAACACCTAGCTAGGACCTCGGTTCGGTAACCAATCTGGGAGCGTATTTAATCAAACAGAGGAGGTGCATCAAGACTCAGCGTGTATCGGATTTATTAATCACCAGAAACCGCCAAGTATGGCACAAAAATATTATGTGGCAGCAATTACCAAAACGTAGGAGGCTTAGCAGAAACCGGCCTTCGATCTTGTGGTTTGACATTGACATGTCCCGGTTTGAAATACTACTCGAAGTTCACCACGGGCTTTATACTAGATGTGGGTAGGTTATGGTGAAGTAAAAAATGCGAGGCGACCGAAGAAATCGGTTTTGACCTTTGACCTTTGGAATTAGTTCGATTTCGTAACATTATAATACGACGAAAGCTACGTCAAATGAAATCCACTTGGTGCAAATTGAACCCATAGCGACGAATCACGAGGACTTCGAAAATTAAAACTAGCCTTTGACCTTGAGGTTTGACTTGACATATCCAGATTTCAGGATGTTACTCGAGGGTTCACCATGGGCTATCGCTAGATAGTGAATCTTGGTAGCGCTAATGTGAGAATAAAAAAAGGAGAGGCAACCGAAGATATCAGCTTGAATTTTGATACGTCGAGATTATTTCGAATTATCAACTTTCTGATACCGTACAACAAGCGACGTCGAATGACATCCATTTCCTGCAAATTGAAGCCATAGCGACGAAACGCAAGGTCATCGAAGAACTCAATCAAACCTTTGACCTTGGCATGCCCCGGTTCGAAATGTTACTCGAGTGTTCACTACTGGCTATCATTTGATACCAGATTTTATAGGTTTGAGCGAAAACGAAATATTTGAAGCGACCGAAGGATCTGCTTGACCTCTGCCGTTGAAAAATAATTAGATTGCTTAGCTTTCTCATACGGCATAGCAAGCCACATCGAATGACGCCAATTTTATGGAAATTGAAGCTATAACAGTCGAACCTCGCGCTCGGTCGATGTCGCTTAAATATCGCCATCTAATAAATCAAGCTAACCTTTGACCTTGAAGTTTGACCTTGACATATTAAGGATGTCCATGACTTCCCTCCATGGTCTTGAAGGCCCTACTCGGGCAAAGCATAGCCATAAATGTGACCCAGCCCAAGGACACCCCGAGTCACTTCTGTTCAAGATATATCGATATATGCACAGGAGAATGCAACCTAAGAGGTATAAAGCCTTGCGAAAATGCAAATTTGTTGCCTCGCAAAGCGCAATGTTCCACCTAAGTGAAAACACAAGATGGTCAAGGTTCATGCTATTCAAGAATGGCCTGGAAGCAGAAATTTCCAGCGTTTGCTGATTTAATACTTGGAGATTTCCTGACGACAGATAGCCCATGAAGCCCGTTGATTGGCTAGACTGGCTTCTGGTATTTGTGGTGATTTTCTTGCAGATATTTTCACTTTATAAATGATCAAGTATAATTTTGTGGCGATCATGGTCAGGCAGATGAGGCTTGGGGAGACACGAAATAAACTGAGGGGGGCAAATCGCCACTTTTCAGAAATTGGGGGGGGGGACATGTCCCCCAGCCCCCCCCAGTGGTTACACCCATGAGTGTGATCAGCAAGAATCTGACCCAGCCTGGTACATTAACACGTAATTGCATGTTAATGGACGTCACTTAGTCAACTAGTTACAGCGTTATCTGATTTATGTGAACCAAACCTTCAATCTAGTGTTTAGTCCTTGACTCTGTTTCTGAGTTAAGCGCCACGACAGGAGTAAGTTTGTGCTTTGTTTCTGTAATTGCTGTGATTCTGTGTTTGTATGACACTTTTGAAGTGGTTTCAAACTTAGTTTTGTTTTGTTTTGCATTCCATGCAATATGAACACAAATATGACAAAGGGCGGAACATTTCGGCATTATTCAGTGCAAAGAGTGAATACTACCATTATGGCATGCGTGGAAAATTCTTCTTCGGTGAAAGGGGCAGTTGGAAGTAATCAGTTTCTATATGCCGGTGTAGTTTTCTCCACTTAATATAATAATGGTTGCATATAATGGGCAGGTTTAGACATACACATAAGGTAAGATGGCCGAAGGCAATTTGTTCCTGCAGCTTTCTCGAACGCATTCAATATAATCACAGTCAGTGAGGGACGCATACACAAGAAGGTTCACGAACAAGCCCGAACCGAAGAGTACGTTCTTGTCTTCCACTGCAAAGTCTGATGGTCTGTAGACGTAGAACAGAAGCCCAAACTTGGAATGAGATCTGGATCATTCTCCCGAACTACCTCCCTAGTTCTGCCCCAAGCTCACTATTCAAGGGAAGAAGACGAGCCAACGTGTTCTCCACCGAACAAAAATATGTTTTCTTATGTACTTCACCTATCGGCTCGAAGCCACACAACTTCTTCAAGGGGATGTTGTCATTCCTCGTACGAAAAGTACATATGCATAT
Source organism: Ashinkailepas kermadecensis (assembly GCA_034440615.1). Taxonomy (NCBI): domain Eukaryota; kingdom Metazoa; phylum Arthropoda; class Thecostraca; family Neolepadidae; genus Ashinkailepas; species Ashinkailepas kermadecensis. Next base: position 71,595 of record JAOTOM010002053.1, on the reverse strand, counting down.
CATTACAAAAGCAATGTTTATATCATGTTGGATGAAGAGGCTCGTCAACAGTCTCATTGGATACATTTGAGCAAACTTAAAGCCTTGAAGGGATAGTGGTCGTTATAATTGTGCGTGTCCAAATGATCAAACAGTTCCATACTTGGATGACACCATGATGCTCTCTCCTACCTCTTGGTCGTTTGGTGTTTCTCTGTGAACGCTTGCCCCATTACAATCGTAAGAATCGAAGTCAATTTACCTATAGTATTCCTGGGAAGCGTCGTAGCACCGTTCTATTCCCAGATATTTTCTTCTAAAGGAAATAGTTGTTGACAACTGGTCAAAAGGAGTGGTTGTTACCTTACGTGTAGGAACAGAGAAATGATCGGTATACTTGTCCACCCCATCTCCAACTTTGCATGACACAAATATGACAACTATCTCTTGGCAGCTGTATTATCACTAACCATGCACTTAAGGGGAACGAATTAATTCCAAATGTTGGGCAGAAGCAGTTCAGCCCGCCGCGCTGCTCGCCGCGCTCAGGGGGCGGGCTGAGCGGTCACCACTTGGCGACTCGTAACAATGCTAATAACCATTGCCCTCTCGGGAATATACTATTAAAACCCGCCCTTCGAATGCAAAGTTTCTGGCTGCGCCCTCCGCAGTGGCTCTTCCTTGTGTATCTATGGTTTTCTGAGCGCAGTAGCGCAGCCAAATGGGACGAGCCACTCGGCCCGGCTTCAACAATAAGCCTGACACAAATTAATCACCGGTCTGGACATTCGTGGGCGTGGACGTGGACATTCCCTCTCACGTAACAAAAGTGTATGTTAAATTTCAAATAAAAATGTTGCCAATCCTGAGGTGCAGGTGTTTCAACCCATGGCCATGACTTCACTTTGGTGACCAGACATGACTGGTATCTACAGTTTTCAGAGTAGGTGTGGAATTTGTGTAAGCACACCTGTGCAAAACGTTTGCAGAACCACTCCACTCATCTGGCTAAACCCAAAAACATGGTGAGGGGACCGGCTCAGCAGTCGGGAGAGGGGGTAGGGCGCATCGAGAGCCCGGATCAGCAGTCAAACATGAAAAGGTTGCGTACCAAAGGCATGCGATATATTTGACCAAGGTTCTGCCATAGAACCAGCAACCCTTATTTATGTCAAGCAGTCAAACATTTCCACACTGGATGTGTCGCTAAGGTGTGGATCTAAAAAACTATTAAAGATCTTCCAAAACATTCCAATTTGTCCAACAAGACCACTGCACACCGTGCGGCAGACGGTGGCCCGACTCAAACTGGTCTCTTTCCAAAGCAAAGTTTGTGTGCTCCAAGGCGCGGAATGCGCTTTGCCTTTGAAGCATAGCCAAGCCTACTCCTACTCCATCCTATCAACCAGCGTATACAACCAGCGGGTATCTTATATGTAAAAAAAACTATGCTCGTGGCCATACCTCTCTAAATGCTTCTTGATAGCTACCATCAAAACAACGTTTTAAACATCTGGAAAATAGGGTAGAGCTTAAGGTCAAGGTCATGATACAGTCACACCACGCCACCTTGGCGCTAAATTAAGTTCCGAGAAAAGTAAATAAAGTAATTTCACATCTTCGAATTTTGGATGACAAGACGCTTGGACAGTCAAGAAGTTGTGGAATTTGATCCATGGATCCTATGGATCGTATGGCTCCTGCAATCCGGAGAATAGCACCATCACTCTCCAGTGATACATCATTCCACTGGCACGCCATCTATGATTCAGTACCAATACTGCAGGTTTTCCCGCTAACGGCTGGTGGCCGTTGTCAGGGTGGAGCGTCCAGCTTGGAGCACGAGCAAGCGTGACCGTCGCAGGAAGTGGGAGAGGAACAGAAAAAGAGAGAGAGAGAGGGGACCTGGCGTTCCCAGCTGCGATGCATATCTAACTGGCTCACTGGAGCTTGACGGAAAATAAGATCCGACGTAGAACTTGCGCGGGCGAAGGGCGCGCCAGAGTGGGACGGGAGCGGTGGGAGCCGGTGTCATTCTGGCATCGACCGCGTCGCCGCGGGCGTCAGACGTGCTGGGAGAGCAGACCCTCAGACACGACAGAAGCGACTCATGCATATGTAGCACTGTTGGCGGACCATGCTGCTGACTCTGACAATGTCACGAGCGACGCACTGCAGGCTTGTCTGAGCTGCTGCAGTCGGAGTGGTCAGGCATACGACGAGATCTGTCTCATTTGGGGGGGGGGTGAGCTTAGAGGTGTGCCGGATCATAGAGGTAATTTGCGTTTAAAAGCTAGTGGGTTTGTGAGCAACTCAAAGGTAAGTGTACATTTACGTTAAAGGAGTCGTATAGTGTCTAGTATCGGGTCTTATTTACGTCATAGTGTACAAGAGGTTAAGGTGCTGAAGGCGGGGAGTGGGCGAGGAAACATCTCTCGGATGATAATAGTTTCAATTTACTTTACTCCTCAGCAAGATAATCTGTAGCTGGGGGGGAGGGGGTGGCAAGAAAGTTGGTTTTGTCAGGTGCCGGCATTAGCCTACTCTTGTCGAAGAGCACCGAGCCTTTACAGTGCGGACAAGGAGGTACTTGTCTACACCACCAATCACGCCGACTGTCACGTGTTAGTTGTTAGTAGTGGGTTAGTGGAAGCATGCTTTCGTGCAGGGTTGTGAGTGAGGTTAGTACTGTGCTTTACAATTCGACTCATCTACGTCCGTTGCACCTCTGGGTAGCCGTTTAACGTTGCGGATTGCAAAGCAAACCGGCTCATCTACGTGCGATGGCACCTCTGGGTAACCGTTTTACATTATGCTAATCTAAAGCATGTCGGCTCATCTACGTCCGACGGCACCACTAGGTAGCCATTTATTTCGAATGGGAAAGCGAATCGGCTCATGTACGTCCGATGCCATTCGTGGATGGCTATCTACGTCATTCCTACCAGTGTATGCACGGCCATATATTGCGTGTGGAGTGCGTGTTGAAGTGCGTGTTGAAGTGCGTGTTGAAGTGCGTGTTGGTGGTGTGGTGTCTACAATGCTCCTGCTAGTTTGGTAGCGTACAGATAGTCAAATAGTAATTGGAGGATTTATGGGTGCTTGTCACCCAGAAGTGATCGAGGCGAGAGGGTTATGCCCTCTTTTTGGCAGAAGGTCTTAAGTGGATGTCTTTGAGCGTTGATGCTACTACAGTCTAGCAGGATGTGTCCTATGCTTAAGGTGGTGTTGCAGGTGTCGCAGTGAGGTGTTGTGTATTGGTCATCCTCTGGTTGAGGCTGGGTTAGTTTTGTGCAACCAGTTCTAAGTCTTGTGAGGATGACTTCGTTTTGACGATGGGATTGATTTGATGTGTTCCTTGTGCATAGCGTTGGTTTGACGTCGTGAGTGTGGTTGGAGCGGTGAAGTGCAGAGGTGTGCTATTTCCATGTATTCTTGTGATGCTTACGCATTTGGCGTTGTAGGAGTGCTTTGCAATCGTCTGCCAAATAGTCCATGCTGGGACAAATGGTCGATGCTGAGGCTTGCTTCACCAGCCGATCTGCTTGCTTGTTTCCTGGATGTTGGCATGGGCCGGAATCCAGAGGAAGGAAGTTGTTTACGTTGCGGGCCACGGCTTGTTGGATTCAATCAATGACTGCATTTGGGCAGTAGTATGTGTTGCTAATTTACTGAAGGATTGATTTGGAACCTGAGCAAATTACTACGTTTCGCGTTTTACGCCTCTTTAGAATGGAGATAGCGACCAGAATAGCCAGCGCTTCAGCGGTGTAGATGGAAGAGTTATCCGGTAGACGATGGGAAAGCCTAAGGCCTGATCCAGTGATACCGATGCCTACTTTGACTTCGTGTTTTGACCCATCCGTAAGTACGAGTGTTTTGCGATTGTTGACATCGACGAATTGTTGAAGGTGCCAAGAATTTCCGCCGATGTGATATCCGATTTCTTTTCCGGGAGCAAGTACTCGACCTTTGGTTGACTGAGGGTTCAGAATGGCCTAGTGGGCGGTCGAGTTGCATTAGCTGTATTGTGAGGTTAAGATCTGAAAGAGCCGTGACAATTTGAATACTAAATGGTGTCAGTTTGCACCCAAACCGATTATTGTCGTATCTGTCAGGCTTGAAGCATCACTGTGCCTGGTGATTTTCAGTGGATTTTATTTTATTGTGTTAGCGGCAAAGCTGCTTTGTCCTCCTGAAGGGGAGTGGAGGCGTGTCTGAGTCCACTAGTGACTCAGTTGGTATTCTTGGTGACTTTAATCTAAAAGGATATGAAAATGTTGGTGTTGGCTCCCCAGCATGTAAACTGTTTAGGAAATGCCTTGAAGAGGACCTGTTCTTACACCAGTTTGTAACGGAACCAGCTAGGCAGGGCTCATTCTTGGACCTTGTCTTCTCGGATTTAAGTGATTTAGTTCAAGACTTGACTGTGGGAGAAACTCTGGGAAGAAGTGACCATAACATAGTGAGATTCAAGGCACAAGTAGCAGGGACAATCAAGGATAATTTGGCAAAGGTTCGACATTTTAACAGGGCAGACTTTGACTGCATGAGAGCGGCTTTAAGTGCCATAAAATGGGAAGAAGAATTCTCCGATTTAAATGCCTGTGAAATGTGGGAAAAGTTCAAATCTTACTTGAGGGAAATTCAGATTAGACATGTCCCCCAAAAGCAAAGGCGCAAAAGAAGGGTAGCAAAGCCAGATTTGATGAAAGCAATTAAGGCTAAGAAAGGTGCATTTAGAGTATTTAAGGAAGCTTCAAATATCGTAAATCTAAGGTCGTATCCAAAAGCTAGAGATGCTGTGAAGCAGAAAACCAGAGCAGCAAAGCGAGCAAAATCCTTGTATTTAGCTAGGAACTGTAATAGGGACAGTAAAACGTTCTTTAGTTTCTACAAGCTAAGCAAAGTTGCAAGCACAATTGGTCCACTGGAAGTAAATTGGACTATGCTGAGTGAGGATGGTGAGATGGTTGAGGAGCTGAGCAAGCAGTTTAAATTAGTGTTTACATTGGAAGATGCGACTAATCTGCCAACCGTACACAGTTCAGTGACAGGTGATGAGATAAACGATGTTGATTTCATTGATAGCGATGTTGTTTTCAATTATATCAGGAAAATAAAGCCAAACAAGGCAGCAGGACCCGATGGAATTTATGCTAGGATATTGCGGGAAGCTAAAAAGGAACTGGCAATTCCACTTAGTATAATATTTTGTAGATCAGTTTCACAAAATGAAATTCCAACAGATTGGAAAAGGGCAAATGTGGTTCCTATTTTCAAGAAAGGAGAAAGAGGGAAAGTTGAAAACCATAGGCCAGTAAGTCTCACATCCCTAGTCTGCAAGGTACTCGAATCAATTATCAAGGATAGAATAGTTAGTTTTCTGGAAGGAAACAAATTGATTCCAGATACTCAACATGGGTTTAGAAAAGGGCGATCGTGTCTCACAAATCTCTTGGCCTTTTTGAATTTTGCTACAGAACAATTTGATCAGGGAAATCAGGTTGATGTAGCATATCTTGACTTTAGTAAGGCCTTTGACAAGGTACCCCATAAACGGTTAATGATGCAGTTTCAGGTCCATGGTATTGCAGGTAGCATCCTAAAATGGATAGAGTTGTGGCTTTCAGATAGACAGCAGAGAGTGATACTAAATGGTACAAAGTCATCATGGCAAAATGTTCTTAGTTGAGTCCCCCAGGGCTCAGTACTGGGGTCACTATTGTTAATTATATTTGTAAATAACATTGAATGTGGCCTAAGCAGTAAGGTTTTGAAATTTGCGGATGATTTGAAGGTCTTTAGGGCAATAACAGGGCACAATGAGCAGGTCTTGCTGCAGAAAGACTTAGACAAGCTTGTAATGACATTAGGAAAGAAAAGGGAACATAACTTAACCTAACCCAGCCTAACCTCTTGTCAGAAGAAATCATCTTAAAAGCTATGTCACCAATGCAGTTTATGTGCCCTAAAGCCCAAATCACCTAAAACATGCTATTAACAAAATGGTATTATTGCAGTTTAAGGTAACCATGACAAGTTTTACACACATTTCACCTCCATGAAGCATGCTGTTTTCTTCAAAAACTGTTCAGGCTAGGTTAGCTAGGTTAGGTTTTTTACACTGAAAATGTTTGCCAATAAAGTTGTTCAGAAATTTTATGTTAAAAAAGATCCCTTTCTTGCATGGCTGGTTGGTTATTTAGGCTTAGGGGCGCATCGACTGCGATGGTCATACAGCGCCCATAACAATGTATTGCATGGAAGATTAGGCTAAATTATTTTTGGTTATGTTACATTTTTTCTGTATTTTCAATGTTACCTGCTGAATATTATGTTATATCATATATTGCTGAACTCAGCACCCCCTTTCTGGCTTGTATTTCGCATCCTGACTGAAAAGTATGCATTTGCAGAGGAAATAAGTGGTCACGTCATGTTAAGCACATTCATAAGCATTGCACTGCAAAAATTATTTCCAAGACATCAAGTATTTCCATAAATGGCAAGACTACCTATGATAAATTTTCTCCTGAACTTTTTTTTTTCCAATTTAAGAACCTAGCCTAACCTGTTATAGAAGAGAAAAAAATGTTTTCGTTAAATACAAAAATACATATTTTCCAAATTAGAAAACTTAACCTAACCAAACCTCATACCTTTGTTTGCTTTATGGAGGTAACGAGAGTGGTAGACTTCCCTTGTGAATATCTTAAAGTTCAATAAACTCAATTTTGAAGGAATCTTTCATCTCAAGGGCAGGTTAGGCTAGGTTTGGATGGGCTGTGTTAGGCTTTATTAATTTGGACAATCTTTAAAAAACGCAATGTTTTCATATTTGTCTTTTTCTTTGTTTATTTTCCTAAAAGGGAGATTAAACTTGGTTAGGTTACCTTAGGTTACATTATTGGGCTTGTTAGGTTGTATGCGATTTAGGCTTTCTCAGGATATGTTATGACAGCTTACTTTAGCATGCATTTTATGTTAAATTATCTGAATCAAAGCTCTTGCTTGGTATGATTTTGCTTGTCAACTGAAGAGTAAGTATTTGCACAGGAAATGAGTGGTCACATTAATCATTGTAACAAACATTGTATTTGCAAAAATTCCAAGCATTGAAACATTACTCTAATGCACAAATGTACCAAAGTTTTGTCTTACAGTAGCATATGAGTGGTCTGGGACAATGCAGTTTGACAGGTAGGTGCCTGCAATCATGAGCTGGGATGTATTTGGTGAAACATGGTCATGCATCTTTGGACAAAGGATCTATCTGCTGTGTAACAAAGTGAGTTTGTGCTCAATGGAAATACAAACTTATTCTGCAAAATGTAGTTGAAAACTGTGGTATTTGAGCAAATGAAAACACAAATCAAGAACTGTTTGGTATTCTGTGTTGCATTGGCTTGAGATGTTTCAACCAGGTTTCGATCATTCATCCTCATAACATTTAAGAGTATATGTTATCATTTAACTGCATAGTTCATTGGTCCTGCTAATTAATTCACAAGGAATAAATACTCAAAATTGCAAGTCACAATACCTATGGTATATATGATTATTGTAAATATGTATTTTTCCTTTCAAGTCATTTTGTAACTCTTGGATTTTTTTCCCAATGTCATATTTAGAAAGGTAGTTAGCATGATCGTACCACTCATTTCCTTTGCAGTTTTTGTTTCTCAGTTGGCAGGCAAAGTAACACCAAAAGATGAGCTTTTGGTTGGGTCATATAGCATACCAAATAATGTTAAGTAAATGGAAAAAGCCACATAGTCTAGACTAACCTAGCCTAACTTTTAATGCAAGAGAATAATCCTGAAAGATGGATAAAAATGTGTGTTTTTGTGTTTGTGTGGAAAAAATGTGTTTTTTAAAGAAAATTTGAAGATGAAAAAAAATATTGGTATTGTTAAAATAGTTTTATTATACACCAGGGCCTTATCCAATTTATCTGCAAATACAGATATTATACACCAATTTATCTGCAAAAAATTGACACTGTCCTCACTTAAAGACATACTTGCGATGCTATTTCATCTTTAAGCAAATTTGACGATGTATAGCGGCAGTGTCAGTTGATCAGGAATACCTTCATTGAAACGAGTAATAAATTCTGAGGAAGTTCCAGGGGTGGGGGGGGGATTTTTAGTTAGTACCATCGTTTGATCAAAATATCAAATTTCACATGCGACCACATAAAGCTTCTGGCGTTCCCCATGCTAAAGGTATACGGAAAGATGGGAACATGTCAATTTTAAAACAAAATTGACGATTACTAACGGCTATTATACTCGAGTGTAAGTTGTATCAGCTGATGCAGAAATGATGAATGTATCCAGCACAGGTGGGGCAAAATCTCGAGATAGCATACTTTCTTTGGTTTTGACAATTATCTTCATGATTTAGCATCTGGCAGCCGCGGCCGCTATGCGACCCGATGGCATGATTGCAGTTCGAACTTCCGCCGCCAGGTGCAACAAACGAAGCGCTAGCAGTAGCGTGGCCGCGCGTGTCCCCTATCGTGCGTCCGAATTTTCTGCGGACAGGGTGAGGCCCCAAGTTTTGCACCACTTTGCTATGTGGTCTAGAGCTGTTTGAACGGTTTTCTCAGTTTTGAGGAAACATTTTGCGTTTGTCCAAATGGCTATGTCGTCCACGAAAAGTGAATATTGGAGAGATGTGTCGGTTTGATCAGCAAGTATGTCGTTCATCATGATGAGGAAGAGGCTCGGCGATAGCACGCTCCCCAATGTTAGGCCCTGATCCTGAGGTGTGGTGCTTGATGGAACGCTGCCGCATTTGGCGGCCTTAAAGCTCTTAGCTCTGAGGAAGTTGAGAATGAAGCTTAACCTATCTTGTGGAGTTCGTGTGTTAGTGCGGACTTGTGTACTCGGTCGAATGCGGCAGTGATGTCTAAGTGCAGCTATTGGTGTGCGTTTGATGCGTAGACCATTTTTATGTCATGCACTTGCCGAATGAGATTGTTTGTGGTTGATTTTTGACGCTGGAAGTCGCACTGAAATTCGTCGAGCAGGTCGTTGTGTTTTATGAAGTTTCGCAGTCGTGTGTTGACCATACGCTCGACCAGCTTACTAGCGCAGGTTTTAAGTTAGATGGGCCTTTTTGGGGGTGGAACAGCTTTGTGTGGATTTGGTTTTTTGCTGAGAAGTTTGAAAAACCGGTAACGAATGTCGTCCGGCCAAACAACGTGCTTTCACACTTGCTGAGGGCAAGGTGCAATTCGTGCATAGTAAATGATTGGTTGTGGTTCTGTCTCGATAGAGTTGAACTTTGTAATGGAAGCCAGGGCATCCAGAAGGTTTACTATGGTGGAGTCGTCGGTGTTGTTGTCTGCGACGCTGGCGTAGTGTAGCTTGAAGTGGTCTAGGACTTATTGTGGGCCAGTAATGTGCTGTTCTCTCATCGTCAGCTGGGGAAATGGGCTTGACAGTGGACGTTTCAGGTCAAAGTGCTTCATCAGGTCCTAGATTCTGCCGGTAGGGGTGAACTTATTGAATTGTGACGCGAAAGACTGCCAAGGGTTTTGGCGTGCTGTTCGAATTGTGTACCGGCAGTGTTTTTGGACCGTCTGTATGCTGATATCGTATCATCTGTATGCTATGATCGTATCGATATTAATGCGATCAGACATAGAATCAAACATAATTTAAAGTATTTGTATCTGCATTGTTTTAGGTTCTCCATCTGACCTTTTTTTTGCTGCTACTGCTATGGATGTAACTATGTAAATTAACAGCAGGTGAGGGTATAGCCCATGTCACTGCTGTGCATCAACATAGCAGCCTCACGCAGCACAAAAGCTGCTGGTCACTAGCATATGAACGTTGATTCTTTGTTTACATAGGAATGGCTATATTGTATTGCCCAGTCTTAGGTCAGCTGTCGCCCTATGTGGACTGAAATTCTCAAAGGATTTTACAGGAATTTTTTTTTCTTCGCAAGGACATGGCACAGCAAAGGCAGTTGAATATATTTAACGGAGAGTGACAACGGCACAAAACGACAAATGATGTCATATCCCGGCGCCCCTACATCCCTTTCATGGTTTCTCTTCCACGTGTGTGTCTAGCAACCGCATAAAACAGGGATACAAACATTTCCGCCAACTCACTCTCGCTGTGTACGTATGGACTGACCATCGGTGTAAAATATAGCCTTCAACCCACCACCGCGTGAAACGATTTCTGCTGCAGATCAGCCAGCATAGACAGCGATGAGCGGCGCAAGCGCTCAGAGCTGGCGATCCTACCTGTAGCCACTTGCTCAAGCACTGACCGCCTCCATGTGGAGGGCGTGGACGCGCCTGTCTGCAGGGCCAAGCTGGTACGCCAGCAGGCCGACCGGCTGTGTGACGGCACGCCACTTCTGCCGCAGCGGACCCGGCCTGGTGGCGAACAAAACCACCGCCGAGACCAGCACCACCAGCAGCGTGAAGACTAGCGACGCCACGGAAATCAGCTGCAAAGCTAACCAGTACGCCGACAAAAACGACACGACGAGCATAGAGAACAGCACGATTGGCGTTATCACGGCCCAGAAGATCAGCGGATATGGGCAACAGCGGCAGCCCTGCATCGACTCCCAGTTGGCCTGAAACCGTCGAGCGCCATACATCCAGCCGACAGCGGCGCACTCGAGTAGACACAGCAGAAGCAGCATGTACTCGCTGCTGACGAGGCTCGACAATTGCCATAGTGACCGCACCGAGCCCTCGGAGCAGTAGCCTATACCCAAGAAGAATAAGGGGACGACGAGCACGGCTGCCAGCACGACCTTGCGCCGCAGCAGTCGGAACCGGACAGTGTCGGGTATCAGATCCCTGACTGCCACCATGACTGATTCAAAGCTCCACAGCGTCGAATTCAGCGACACCAGCAGGATGCTGGTGAAGAACACAGCCACCCAAACGGTGCCCGCTGGCGTCATAGCCATAGTGGTCGCCAGCATGGGGATGACGCCAGCTCGAAGCGCGTCATCCATGGCGATATCTCTCATTTGAGCCGCCACGCCGTACGCCCCCATCACTGTGGCCACTATAATCAGCCCCATAACAATCTTGACGGCAGTGGCTATCAAACAGTCCTGCAGGAAGCCATTGTGGAAGCGGTTGTGGGAACCGATCGTCACAAGAACGCTACGGCCGACCAGCAGACTGTGTAGTGCGGCAAAGCAGCCAGTTTTCCAGGTATTAGGATCGGCAAGCAGCCGCCAATTTGGATAGAAGCCGTAGCGGAGGCCATGCTCCGCCCCAGGAAGCGTTAGCACTCTGGCGAACAGCGCCAGCATCAGCACGTGCGGCACGAAGAAGCACAGATGCGCCACCTTCCCGATGACACGAACGCCGAGAGCGCTGATGCCGGCCACCAGCAGCAGTGCTAGCAACATTGTCAGCACCTTGCCGCCGTCAACTCCGCTAATGACACTCCACGATGCCCAACGCTGATTGTAGAGCTTCTCGGCGTTGGTCTCACAGTAGTCGGTGACATTTCTGTCGCAGGTCTCTCTGAGGTACGAAAAGCCACTCTGCCCCAGGTCATAGGTGAACAAGACCACCGATTGGATGGGCGACACGTCCAGCCATATGCCGTAGGCGCAGTTCACCGTGGTCATGTAGCCGACGCCCTTAAAGAGCGGGACGATGTTCCAGACTGCCAGCGAGCCGCGGTTCATGAACTGGCCGATTCCCACCTCCAGCAACATCATCGGCAGCCCAATCATCACCACGAAGAACAAATACGTCAGCATGGAGGACCCACCACCGAAGTGGTAGAAATAGGAGGGCAACCACATGTAGTCGAACGAAGACCAGATGACGGATGCCAACACCACCTTGCCGTCGATCCACAGCGTCCACTTGTCCCGGCGCGCTGCCTTCTGGCCCGGGGGCAGATCAGCATCATCATCCAAGGGGGCCATTGTTCTGCGCACAACAGGTCACGGGTTTACTTCAGGTCATATGGTCGCAGGTCTGTGGTTCCTCTCCGTCTGTTTCTTGTTCACTGAAGCCGCACAGTTCAGCTGTGCACGGTAGCCGCTCGACAAGTGCTGGAGAGGCGGCTAGACACGTGCTGGAGACGTCGGACACGAACTGCAGCAGGCAGACTCGTACTGCAGATGCAGTTAGACACGTGCTGGAGACGTCGGGCACGAACTGCAGCAGACAGACACGTACTGCAGATGCGGTTGGACACGCGCTGCAACCGTCAAACAAGCACAGCACAGGCGGCCCGACTGGACCATCCGAGTGATGTAGTATGGTTATGGCTTCGGCGTGCTCCCTGTGAAGTCCAATGTTTACATTTCGCTTTACCCAACGATGTCCTGGAGCTAGATCGCCCCAGACACACTACCAAGTGTTTATTTTTCTTGTGGGCACGTTCTGGGCGTTGGGTTTCCACACAGACTGGCGGCGCACACGAGCGTTTTGCAGGAAAATTGCACTTGAACATGATGCGTACTGCGTACTAGCATGCATTAGTAAAATAATCGTGCTGAAAAAAAAGTTTCTTTATGTTGCTCATAAGGCTATATGTTTCACGCCTGCTGGATAATACGGGCTCTATGTTCTTTTTGTACCTTTTTTCGCGGAGGAAACTACATTGGTCTTCTGTCGCTGGTCTCCCAGATTCGAATACTGTCAATATTTCATTTATTTTCTTTTTAAGCTAGTTTGCACTTACTCCCATGCAATTGGAAACAACACAACCGAAAAAGTGCACACGAACTTGGCGATTTCATCTGACGACTCATGCATCGTGCATGGGATACTTAAGATATACCGACTGATGCTCAAACAGCCTCACATGAGCCTGAGTCCTGAGAGATGCGACATCCTCACATGAGCCTGAGCCCTGAAGGATGCGACAGCCTCACATGAAGCTGTTGGTTGCAACAGCCTCAGATGAGCCTTGGCGCTGCGACAGCCTAACATGAAGCAGTTGGTTGCAACAACCTCAGTTCTCATATGTCAGTACATGCGATTGCTGTTGCACGAGCCGTGCGAATTATACCGCATTGGACGTGCGGTAAATGCAAACTTGACAAAGATGTGGTATAGTGCATTATACCACAACCTTGTATCACACCCCTGTGATACAGCGCTGGCAAGGTTATCTCGGCGTCATTTGTTTGCTCATTCTGCACCTCTAGCTTAGATTGGCAATTTCACGGTGCTCTTCCAACAGTGATATCACATAATTTTCACCTTTCTTTTTCCAAAGCTTCGCTTTTCTCGCAGTTCCTCCACTCTTCGTTGTTCAGTCAACTCCGCCACTTGCTGGCCGATAGTATCTACATATCAGCTCAGATAAAAAATGAGTCTTTCTCCCCTTCATCATTTAAACTATGAATTTAACCTATTACTTAAAATATAACGACAAACGGAAGACAAAAAATATTCCACCCTTGGCTGACAACTTATTATTAAAATATAATCTCGCCTTACATACTTATTGTATGACATCGGGGCAGAACGTCCCTCTATGTTTCAAAAAGAGGGAGCTCAGTGATTGTCAGATAATTTCCAGCACCGGGCGGAAATATAATATTGCCAGTTGTGGTTGGGAAGTCATCTTAAAATGGCCGAGTTCCTCCGTACTAGAGGATCTCGGGACCAACGGCCGTCGGTTTTCAAATACACAAACCATGTGATTTTATAAACAATTCCTCGGCCAAGGGTGCGATATATTTTTTCCATTTATCATGATTCTCTAAGTAATCGCTCAACTGCGTAGTGTAAATGATCGAGAGCCGTACCCATGCTTCATCTGAACCTGGATTTAGACAATTGACCAAGAGGCAGCGGACTTTGTTGAACACGCGAAGAGTGATGGAACTGTAAGAAAAACATATTGTTGGAAGAAAATACTTGAACATCACATAACATTACCGATGGGGGAGCAACGTGAACTGGACAATCTATGTAAGAAGGAACTTAACAACATTTTGTGATCTTTTTGGATGATCTTGGAAAATGAAACGACGAAAGCCGTTAAATACCAAAAATGTGGGTTGCTTATTCCATCCCAAACAAACCGATCACAGAAAAGGGTCTCGGCAACCAACCAGCAGTGTTCTGGGTTGGCTCATTTTGACCGACATTGATCAAGAAAACAGACACAGTTCTACGATTTTTGTGCACCTGAGCAGAATGAATACAAAATTAGACCGAAGTAACTTTGCTGGCACTGTAGGACAGTGGTGTGGTTTAAGACATTATGCCACACCAAGGTACCACACCTTTGTGGAATTTGCATTTACTGCACAGCACGTGGAACAGCAATCGCGTATACAGACATATGGGAAATATCGATTGGTAAGGAAATGAACACGGAGTCTGCCCATGTATAATGAACGTCAGGTATTTATTTATGTTGCGCCACTATTTAAGCGTTTTAGCAGACATTATTATAGGTTTAGACTGTTCCGCCAGAGTCGCGTCGGGCGGCCTGGTCATGCCACCTCTGCTCCCGATCATAGGCTTTATAGTAGTGGGTACAGTACACCAAGTCGCTTGAGAAAGGAGCTACCTTGTTCTGGCTAGGTTAAGGGGGAATAATTAAGGGATAACATAGCAGACCATAATATATGGTCTTGATATCAGGCCAAAATGTGCACAGGTGAAACCCCAATTGACCTAAATGTGGGTGTTATGATTAGAAGCCATTAGATAGCTGAATAGGAGCTCCAGCAAAGGCTTCTCGGTGACGAGCACCCGGAGCTCCTTGAGATGCTATTTACCTTTCTGTACAGCACCAAACTAGAGCAAGTAATTTGAAGCCAAACGCTATCATCCTCTCCGTCGTCGTAAAACACATACATATGTGTTATTTCACACTAGGTAGGCGGGGACCGATCCAGTCTGGCCAAAACGGACGGTTTTCCTTATAGATTGCGCTTGGTTTTCTACCTACTTCCAAGTAGCTTGGTTTTTCCCCTTCTCAGGGTTTTCCAAGCTTTAACTTAAACATACACCTACACATACAAGATCGGGCCTGACGCCCACGACTCGTTCTGGGCGCCGGGCCTCCGTTCGTTTCAGGTCGCAGGTGGGCAGTGGAGCCTGTTCGTATGCTACGAAGCTACCCACCCTTCAAATGTCCTTCTGATTGTTATGCATGTCTGCATATATGTATGTCTGTGTATGAACCTGTATACCATGTATGTATCGGCCCTTTACGCCACGTTCTTTGCTTGGCGGCGTCTCACCTTTCCTCTCTTGCCCGACTTCACATCACCATAAAGCCATGCTGTAAGTATGCTAAACGTTGCCCTCTTGTAGCAGGACAAAACATACAATATTGGACGATGGTTTTATTGTAGTAAACATGGACATATAATAACCTTTCCCATGCTTTCCCGTTTTACGGGGACACACTTCGATGCAATGACAACCAGGGCGGATAAAGGGTGTGGCACAGAGGGCATGTGCCCCCTCGTGGAAGGTGGCGTCCCTCAGGCCGGGAAAAGGCGCCCCTCTGAAAAGGTTACAGTGTACTCGTTCGAATTTTTCAGCCAGAAACGCCCCTATGAAAGAAAAAGGTACCCCCTAGAAGGAAAGGCGCCCCTTCGGGAAGGGCCGAGTGCATCCCGCCCCCTATAATTTTGCAGCCAGAGGCCAGGAAGCACCAGGAAAGGTGCTTTCGCAGTGGCTCCGCTCCAAAGAAATAGCGTCCCTCCAGACAAGTGCCCCCATGACAATTCCTGGATCCACACCGGATTACAACCTTGCTCTCTCGTGGCTATGAACTCCGCCTGATTATAAAACTGTGTGCATTCACGTGTGGCTTCTCTTCCAGATTTGACAACTTCCGTTGAACCATTAAGAGGCAAGCGGACAATTTGAAAAAGATCTACATTTTACACCTTCAGAACAGCAATGTGACAGTGTAAATTAAGAACCAGCGATGAGAGCGCCGTCCGAGCAGGTTTTGACGGGATTTCTTGGGAGAGCTCCTAGTCATATAGGATATGAGTGTCTGCTATCACAATGGCTGCAAACAAAAACAGATTTAATCCTCCTATTCCTATTACACTAAATCATTGTACACACAGTGGACCTTCGACACCTTTGAACTTATTTCGATATCTCAACATTCTGATACCGTACGGCAAGCCACGTCGAATGACACCCACATAATGCAAATTGACGCCATAGCGACGAAACGCGAGGACTTTGAAAAATTAAAACTAACCTTGACCCGAGGCTTGACCTGACCTGTCCCGGGTTGAAATATTGCTCCAGGATTGCCCACGGGCTATCTCTTGATACCAAACATGGGCAGCTCTGTGAGAAAACGAAGAAACGCGGGGCGACCGAAGAAATGAGCTGGACCATTGACTTTGAAAGTTAATGTGATTTCTGAACAGTTTGCTAGAGTACCCCACTACACGTCGAATGGCTCCCACTTGATGAAAATTGAAGACATAGAGACGAGGCGCGAGGACTTCGAGCAATTTAAGCTAACCTTCGATATTGTGGTTTGACATTGACATGTTCCGATTTGAATTGTTACTCGAGGTGCACCACGGGCTATTGCTTGATACCAGATGTGGATAGGTTAGGGCCAATACAAAATACGAGGCGACCAAAGACATCGGTTGGACCTTTGACCTTTAAAATTAGTTCGATTTGGTAATATTATAATACGGCACAAACCACGTCGAATGGCACCCACTTCGTGCAAATTGAACTCATAGCGACGAATCGCGAGGACTTCGAAGAATTCAAACTAGCCTTTGACCTTAAGGTTTGACCTTGATATATCCCGATTTCAAAATGTTACTCGACAGTTCAACATGCTCTAACGCTTGATAATAGATCTGGGTAGGCTTGAGCGAAAACGAAAAAACCAAAAACAAATGTGGGGCGACCGAAGAAGTCAGCTGGAATTTTGACTCGTTGAGATGATTTCGAACTATCAACTTTCTGATACCGCATAACAAGCGACGTCGAATGACATCCATGTACTGCAAATTGAAATCATAGCGACGAAACGCGAGGTCATCGAAGAACTCAATCAAACCTTTGACCTTGACATGTCCCGGTTTGAAATGTTACTCGAGTGTTCACCACTGGTTATAGCTTGATACCAGATTTTGATGGGTTTGAGTGAAACGAAATCAAAATTGCGCGGACCGGATGATCAGCTTGGCCTTTGCCCTTGAAAAAGAATTCGATTGCTTAGCTTTCTGATACCGCATAACTAGCCAGGTCGAATGACGCCCATTTAATGGAAATAGAGGCGATAGCAACTGAACCTCATGTTCGATCGATATCGCTTCAATATCGCCATCTAACCGTTGACATAGAAGGTTGACCTTGACATGTATCGGTTTGAAATGTTGCACGATGGTTCACCACAGGCCATTGCTCGATACCAGATTTGGGCAGGTTTGGGTTAAAAAAAAGGAGGCAACCGAAGAAACCGGTTTGCGTTGGACCTTGACCGTTAAAGTGGTAATGTGAAACCTATGTAGTTGCTTCCAGCGTGTTGAGTGCAAGCAGAAGCATTTGTGGTAATTGATTCGAACGATCATAAACCCGTCGCTGAATGCCGATGCCAATACAAATTCGCCTCTGGCGAACACGTCACTGAATACGAAAACGACGTTAACTTGACGCACTTGCTTCAGGCTGCCCATGACTCCCCTCCATGGTCTTGAATATACCCAAGGACACCCAGTCACGTTTGTTCAATAAATATAAATATATGCGCAGGGGAAAGCAACCTAAGACTATAAAACCTTGCGATAATGCAAATTTGTTGCCTCGCAAAACACAATTTTCCACCCAAGCGAAGACACAAGATGGTCAAGGTTCATGTTATTCAAGAATAGTCTGGAAGCAGGAATTTCTAGCGTTTGCTGATCAATAATCAACCAATCATTGGAGGAGACAATCTTAGCGTTACCTTATTCATGACAAATGTTTTCTTATATGCAAAAATATTTCAAAGCATCAGAAAACAAGAGAAAATGAAGATACAATTATCAAGTTAAATTATCTAGCAATCTAATCGTGGATACTCACATCATGCAACGTTATATAGCTTAAACTTCTGTTGGAGCAAATTTGTGTACAATTCCGCGGCACCAATGGGTCGGCAAAGGCCGGCAAAGAATGCCCTGTCAGTCATGTTAAGTAGCAAGGTGCTGATGCGCGCCGTGATTCCGTAGTCGCGAAAAAGAGTTCAGTGGGAGGTCGCATCACCCCCCCCCCTGCATTGGCTAGGGTTAACCGACCGAAATTCTACTCTAGACTGCAAAAACTAGCTTTGCAACATCTCTATTCATGAATTTAGGCCGTAAAGAAATGGAAAGTGGCGTTACTTGTAGGTGGACAATAGCATCACATTCTTCCAATTTCACCTACAATCTGACAAACAACGGTCTTAAGCAACGGTGTGTGAGTGAGGACGTGTAATAACTGGAAGTAAGTGTGCGGTTAGAGTCTAAATTTAAGGCGCACCCTGATCAGGATACCAAATAACACACACTACTGTTCACGGAGAGGCCTTCGTACGTCGAAATGTGCACAGATCACGTCAGACCTATTGCTATTCATCACAATCACACTCCCTGCCATCACAGGCTCAACACACTCACTGAACAAGCCAAGACGAACGATCCTCCTGACGGCGGTATGGAATCATGCAGGACACGGCCGATCTGTGCCCAGACTGTCTGATTTACAGCTGGCGGCTGGCCGCGTTATGTGAACGTTTCCATCCCACGCCACTTTTTGACGCAAACCACGGCTCGCGATAGTCGAGCAAGATTTATACCGTACCAAGATGCTTTATGGGCTCATCGTTCAGGGCGGTGACGCGGAACTTCGATGATGTCATACGGTGAACGTTTTGTGCTACACAGCTGACGCAAACCGAGCATCGGTGACGAGTAGTCTAGGGGTAAGGTGCCCGTTTCCGAACCGAAATGCTGTGAGTTAGACCCCCACCTGTCGCTGCTCTTCGCCCGCGACCGATCGTCGTGAGAGATTGAGATACTATATGACAGACAGGCGATTCGTCTTGAAGTCAATAATAACCACCAGCTATGGAGCATCATCGCCGTGCATCACGTCTGGAACCGTCTAGCTCGTCAGACGTGTCCGGAGATCAGACACAAAGGTCTGACAACCATCGACCGAACTCATTCAAACGTAACTGAGCTGCTCCGACTTGTTGGATTTCATTTTCGGTCCACCACTAAATCACTGCCATGAAGTACATGCGCCCTGTCTGACGATGGCAGCTCGTCCACCCTTGCCCCGAAGAGGTCGGAACTAGCCCAGATTTATTCGTCAACGCCCGAAGTAATCGAGTCTCGTCTGCAAAATGAATTCATTTCCGCCCGGTGGCTTCTACTCCGGAGAACTGAAACAGCTTTGCGTACTGGATTCAAATAATGCTTTTCCAACCTGCTTACGTCTGGGATGAATATTATACAACGACCAACAGCTGGGAAATGAATGTGAATGTTGCTGTAGATCATCTGTGTGGATCTGAATTATAGCGTATCTGCGAGCGTCATCATGTAGGTGTTGATGTAAATTTGGGTGAGATATCCACGTTGGCGTGGTCCTGGTATGGGAGTTTATTACATGCATGGGTGTTGGCATGGGTGTTTCTACAGCCTTGTCCAAAACACAATGTTGCAGATTCTGCCAATAATCAATTCGAACCAACTCCTTCGAGTTCCACCGAATTACTCAGCGCGGGCTACCCGGACAAGACATGAGCCTGTCGACAATGCCATCTGCTGCACATGCTAACAAGTTTGAAATGAAAAAGGTGGCGCCAGTGAGCTAACCTAACGTGGTGCTTTACACACTACACAGTTCATCCAGCAAAGCAGCTAACAAGCCTTTGCATATACAGCGGCTCCGCCGCCGAGGGGAACGGGGAGGGACGCGTCCCACCAAACTTGAAGACAAGTGGGGATTGTCCCTCCAACTTTGGCCGGGAAAAAAGAGGGACATCAGCAGGCATACTAATTCACAAGAGGAGCATCTGAGCAGCCACGAGGGAAGCTGGGCCCCTTAGTGACAAAAGAGGGGGCCCCCGATCAGGCAGAGGGACCACACGATTGTCTCTGACTGGTCAGAGTCCCCCTCCCTGAGGACCTTCTTCAGTGACAAAAGAAGGTCCCTGACCAGCCAGAGGGCCACCTGAAGCAGTGGCAGATCCAGAGATGGGGAAGGGCATAGGGTCATGATCCCTCTTGGACCCTGAAGGGATCTAAGTGGGCCGTTCAACACGATGTGTTTCGACATAGCCCGTAACGAAACACACAAGAAATTGGGCGATCCAAGGGGCCTCCGGGCGACCGGTGAGGCCCCTTGGGCCGACGTTAAGGACTACCTGGTCGATGTTAGCCCATGGGCCGACATGAGGATCCCCGGACTACGTGAGGGCCCATGGGCCGTTTTCAGGGTCCACTGGGCCCACGTGGTGGGCCCTGGGCTGACGTGAAGGGCCCGGGTTGACGTGAGGGCTCCTAGACCGACGTGGGGAGTCCCTGCGTCGACTTGAGGGGCCCGCCCCTGGGCCGATGTCAGAGGTCCCTGGGCCGACGTGAAGGGCTTCTGGGCCGACATGAGAAGTTCCAGAACCATACTGAGGGACCCATGAGCCGATATCAGCGGCACGTGGGCCAATGTAAAGGACCCTGAGCCGATGTTAGGGGCCCTTGAACAGACGTGAGGGCCACTGGGCCGGCATGAACGGCACCTGGGCCGACGTCATGGTCCCCTGGGACGGCGTCAGGGCCCCTGAGCCGATGTGGTGTCCCCAGGCCGAGGTGAGGAGCCCCTGGGCCGACGTGAGGGCCCGTTGGCTAATAGGCGAGGTCAACTGGTGATCCGAATCATAGAAGACTGCTAACAATGACGAGATCGCATCACGTGCGCGCTGGTTTGCTTCATATTGCTAGCAGTCTCTCACTTTCTCTCCCCCTATCGTTCCCTGTCTCCACCCCTCTCCCCTTCCCATACCTAAGGCATGCCTAAGGCAGATAGGGGGAATTTGATACATCGATCACTATACGAATTACCATAAGCACCAATTGGCAAATATAAATAGAACTAAAAGGCATAACAGTCACAAGACCAGCGCATTGGCGTCGCCATCCATTTTTGATAAGCGACGCGAGAAGGGCTTGAGGTCGATTCTTTCCATGCAACGGTCTAGGCTCAACATTAAGTTTCACGAAGTCTGAAGAGGCACCACTCCCCGTTCCGGATGTTGGTGACACCCAGGAACCAGGGACAATGGTGGACATCAACTCTTGCTTTTCATCGGTTTGAGAGGGCCTGAACTAAAAAAAAGAAGATATCGAAGATGTTGCAGCTTTTCGAGCAGCGCTCAAAACATGGTATTTGTGAAGAGCTATGTGCATAATTCCTACATTTGACGCTGATGACTTCTGAAAACTCAAGGAACATTGCACTGTCCTTAGCGTTCAATTTGAAGCATATTCTGTTTCGTGCATATCGCGCACAGTTCATAGTGCAGAATTATGAAGCAGTGCCAGTGGTCGTAGAACACAAATCCAACTAAGTCATCTTTAGATAAAAGGCGTGTTTCCGACATCCCTTAGGTCTTGTACGCTGTACATGGTCATCTCCACCGAGTTTTGGTAGGGGAGGACGAGAGTGTTTTAGGTCATTTTTTAAGCACGCCCTAGGTGCTATGTGATGTGATGCGATGTTTGAAGGATCTTTCTCCCCGTCTCCCACCATGGGGACGCTGCATGTAGCATTTGTGAAATAAGGCTGTTAAGCGTCAGTGTTCCATATCATCCAAAATGGCAGGCTTATAGGGGGAAATTACAAAAATGACCAATTCCCACCAAGCTGCTATCGCAACTGCAATACCAACAATTGCAATAATAATAACACAGCAAAGCAATACCGACAACTGTACGCCAGGACAAATGCTATCTCCCTTTTCTCCTATTACCCGCCCTATTTCTTCTCCTGATGCTCTATATTATCCCCCTCTTATCACCTCTCACCACCAATCTCTTCCTCCAATCTCCGGCTCCACCCCCTTTGCGTGCATCTCCCAGTGCGCTGCCGACTGATGCTGTCGGACGAAATTGCAATGGCCGGCTGGAGAACTAGTCATTCAGATCAGAAAAACGCACGCCACCGGCTGGCACTGATGGCGGTCCGATCACGGCCTTGACTGGAACACATTAGTGCCGGTACAGAAATAGCAGCGCACGTCATCACACGCCATCGCACGGCATCCAACAACAACCGCGTCGTCGATCGTCCCGCCGGCGACCGGGGGCGACCATGGCGATCGGAGGCGACCACGGCGTCTCTCCGGCGACCGGAGGCGACCATGGCATTCCACTGGTACCGGAGGCGACCATGGCGACCGGAGGCGACCATGGAATCCGACCGACAACCGGAGGTGACCATGGCATCTCGCCCACGACCGCAGGCGACCATGGCGACCGGAGGCGATCATGGCATCTCGCCGACGACCGCAGGCGACCATGGCGACCGGAGGCGACCATGACGTGCCATAACCCACGTGCGGTGGACTCATGCCGGCCCACGGTGCCGACCCGACCTGACGCCCGGAGACGAGCACCACAGCCCCGGTTACTGCGCGCTGCCGAGCCCGATGCCGACCTGACCTGACCCGACCTGACGCCCGGAGACGAGCACCACAGCCCCGGTTACTGCGCGCTGCCGAGCCCGCTTCGGTGTCACATTGCTCAGCTGCTGCCCTCGTTGCAATGCGGTGCTGACCTCGCTAGCGGTGCCGAGTCGCGTCTTTCACCCGCGGCTGAGCCCGAATTGCTGACGCGTCCATCAGCTGAATCGATAGAGTGCGAGAGGAAACTTCGCCCAAACAAGGCTGGAAGCTAACATATCGTGCCTTTCCTCAGAACGGTTGCCCAGATATATTTCAGCTTCACTCCGTAGCTCTGCTCGGGTGTGGATGCACAATGGGTTCATTATTATCCATGAGATTTGTCGTGCATTTTTTTCGAACTTCCCATTCAAATTGATTGCATACATGGAAAAGGAATACGCAGATGGCACAGGCATTCACTCTGGGGATATTTTTCATACATAGTATGGAACCTTCCTTACGAATGAGAATGCCGAGTCACCTCACACCACTCACGTACGACTAATTTGTATAACTGAGCGAATATATATATATATATTTGTAAAGAAACTAAGGTCTGATATCTATCAACGATACTGAACAGGGCATGCACTAAATGTCATTATCTGCTTTGAATGAGACATTGTGTGAAGTCAATTGTGTAGTTGATCTGAAAATGAAGCGATGGTTTGCGTACTGATACGAATATCATTGTGTTGTTCATTAATGTCAGTTGAATTTGTTCGCATCGATATGCCAAGCACAGGAAAAAGTATTGACGCGTGGCGTGAATTGAAACCTGATGTACCATTTTGCACCTTATAAGCCAGACTAAACCTGTGAACGTTGGCCGAGTCACCGTGGACAGTTTAGTTGTACACGATTGCATAAATCATCCAACTGTGAAGCACACACAATTTTAAACGCAACAATCATGACAGTTGCATCGCAGAGCATTTCCTCATTTTTTCAACGTTCCTCCGTTGCCCATGACAAGCATAGTCTTGTACTTTCCACAAATCCTTGCATGTTACATGCATTGGACAATGTTGTCTTTATCTTAACACTTGCTAGTGCAGTGAGGTTGATGGAACCCAGTAAGGTTTCTTTTTGCGACCACGGAAAACTGTCATATTATCGCGGCTCCACCTAGCGTAGCTGATGAGGTATCCATTGCCGACGTCATAGTGGAAGAAATTCGAAGATGTTATGTCAGGCTACAGATATAGAACGTCATAAAAATAAACATATGTGGCCGTTTTTCGCCGAAATCGCGAATAATCGGCAAGTAATCTCATGTATCGCTTGCAAATGGCCAATGCTTGATTTACTAAGGTGATGAAGAACTATCCATCCTGCCTACATGACAGACTGACATTTCCAGGGCCCATTGAGGACACTGAACCAGCATGATTTCAGATGGCATTTTACGGCTCATGATGATGTCACTCTGGGATTCCCCTGGACGACGAAGATGAATTTTGCCGCCATTGTTACCCCTAAGTGTTAGAAAACAATGCGACACGTGTCAAGCGAGGACATTTGTTATCCCGTAGCGCTGCAAAACGGCATATTTAGGAAACACCAAGACGTTAAAGGGCATTTGTATGCATTGGTTGATGTTTTCAAGACAGTAGTTATTTTAGAAGATACCACATTCATACAGCTACATTTTGCATGCTGTTTGAATATAGCATTCGGTACTTGGTATCATACAAGGCGTAACACTAATGAAGCACCAACGTGAGCAAGCACGTGCTAATGTGAAATGAATAAAGAGACATATTAACCACGAACCCAGAAATACAGGATCCGGTTCCTCTTCTTTGATTTTTCTTCCGTCATCTGAGGGGTGAAGCCACTGACAATTAAAATATAATCGTGTAAATATTTTCCAAGCGATATAATTGTACATCAAAGGGCATGCTTTACACCCATCTGCCCCCTCGTTTAAAGGGTAGACTGATGAGCTACATTAATACGTATAATATAGGAGATCGGGAGCGTTTCACCTCCTTCACTTTCGGCTCAAAGGTGCATACCCAGGAAGAATATTTGTACAGGGTTATGCGGAAGTTTGGTTTCCTCCCATCTATAAATCGGTTGTTGGGCATCCATATTGAATTCTGGCTCGAATCTGTTGGTGGCATATTTTGGTGCGATATGGTGCATGGCATGGATGAAGATTCTCCGTAATCAGTGGTGGTGGTCAACTGAAAAACACGCGCACTGGCGAGGTGGGGGTAAAACGTTACCCCCCTCTCTCAGGCATCTTCCGCAATAGCTATGACCGAAACGGGTGAATACTCTGTTCTTTCGGATATATGGAAATCAATACCAGGGTGGGAGATTTATAATAGGATTGTGGGAGGGAACTCAAGCAGTCCAAACTCAATTTAATCTGTGGTGCAACAATAGGCCATAGGGTTAAGAGTGGAAATGATTCGGGGAAGCGTTCGAGGTCTGCCCCAAACATCAAAATAAATATACCGAATGTTCCAGCCGTGATCAATTCCAAGCAACATGAAGTTCGTGACGGCAATATATGTGGAGGATATTCCCGGTTGTAGTTACATTCTTTCCATGGAACGGGATGTAATGTTGGATTTCAAACATATTGAGGGGATCTGTCCGACTCCATATCAATGATGGCGGAAACCATGTCAGGCACATCGCTGAACGTTTCAAATGTGAAAATCTGCCGGCAACTTTAGCGTTGGCGGCCCATCAAAGTTCGGAGGCTGGTTTCTCGTCCGGCCAGACCAGACCGTCAGTGGCGGCCGGAAAGCGCGCCGGATGGCCGAGTGGCGGATGAGTAGCAGAATATAGCTGCATAAAACAAGTCGCCAAGGAACAATATTTGCAACACCCCACTGCAAATGATCGTGAAATGGACGTGCGAAGTCAAGCAAACTTTAATAAATAAACTTCGTATAATATTTTATGGAGAAAAGTCGTATAGCCTGTAACTATATTATTCGATACATTAGTCAGCATCCGGGCGCGCTCGTCGCAAACGGGTGTTACAGAGTTCTTGAATTAAATCGGGAATCCACCCGTTTTCTTTCTTTGACTGTGGATCCCCTGATGTCCGCATTACAATTGCGTCTGACGCGTATCGGTTTTCGGGTACTATTTCAGAGTTGTCCAAAATGAGGTGAACGCCTTCACCTCATCTGACCCTTGACGTAGTTGTAGAAATAACATGTAAACCAGCCACCTTTCCACTTGAAGCATGTGCGTATCCGTTTGTCTGTTTTTCCAGCTTCATTAACGTGAAGTATTTTAGTGTTGCTCATCATTGCTATTGTATTTGCAGGCAGATGGATATGCAATTATGAATACACTAAACACACAGATCAAGGCAACCACTACGCACTTACTCACATTACATCGGCACATATTCATATGTGTAAGCGTAGCTACAGGTTACACGTTTCATATGTGTAAGCGTAGCTACAGGTTACACTTATCCAACTAATTTATTTTTTAAAAAAACTCATCCGAGTTCTTGCTGGGGGGGGGGGGGCTTTATGAACCAGGGTTCGATTGCTAAGCAGAGCTTGTTGCGTGAACCCTGGCCCCACCACCCGACCCATTAATTCCAGTTCAACGGCAGGATTTTGACCGAACGTTTAACGTGCCGTCCATGCACCGACACGGCCGCCCGGCAGCTCGTCCCCGGCCTTATCAGGCCAGCTGCCAACTGACCCTCTCAGCCGGGGGCTAAACGCAAGAGCGTGAAGCGACTCGAACCATGTTTTTCCAGGACAGGGGAGACCAGTGCAGGCCAACGCTCTAACCAACTAAGCTATCGGGACGGCTACTGAGCTACCGGGGCGGCTAAACTATAGGAGGGTAAAATGAGGCGGCGTATCCGTTCTTTTTCTAAAATATCGGTCTGCAAGTTAATTTGGAGAACTATCCCAAGACACCATTTAGTCTGCAAGGGAATCAAGCCATGTGGTGTCAAGAACACCACGATGGCGTTAACTTGCCGGCATTACCGAACTGAGACTTGTCCATAGCCGCAGTAAACAGACAGAACAGACAGAAAATTAAACAAAAGCCCATGTAGCTTGCAAGTGTTTCATGCTATGTCACGTTCGGAAGATCATAGCCCCTGGACGTCTTTTTCATAGCCTTAGCAAGCAGATCTTCTAAGCCGCCCAGTCCACCTGCACTGGATCACTTTACGTTCCACCTTCAGCGTGCACTTCACGGAAGCCAGTGCCCGAGTTGAGAGCACGTCTCACTGCGCCACTCGTCTTCCTGCATCGGGCCGATTTGTGGCCAGCATACCGTAAGTTACTTATCGTTCAACCTGTTTCAGTGAAATTGGATAGAGTGGCAGAGACCCTTGGGGAAATCAAATGAGTGGCGAATGGGAACAAGATTCCTCATAAAGTGACCAATCGCTGCCTCAAGACAGACAGGAGCACGTGGTGTGTGTTATGGCTGAGACGATGTTCCAATTTGTGGTGTCAATTCACATTCCTGGGCTTATGTCAATGTTTGACGTTTGGTAGTTTCCGAAGTTTCGAAGGACTGGCTGCTATCTCATTAATACCCACCATGCTAACAAACATAGGGCTCTTCAAATAAAATAAACGTCATGTCATCAATAAAATGTCCTAAAGCATCATCGGGTGTTGAAAGCATACCAAACAACAAAAAGGAAATGTTGGGAGGAAATCAATTTGAAATCGATCCTTTCCATTCAGCACATATAGAGTTAGTGGCTATTAAACAAAAAATGGGGTTATCCCCTTCGTGTCCCCCAACCCCACTTCTCCTACGCCAATTGTCACACTGCATGAAGCCCCACTGACTAAAGTAAAGGTGGACTATATATTTTCAGGTGGTGATTCAGGAAGAAGAAATTGGAGTGAATGGTAGAACGTTATGTCAGTCAGTTAAACCTGTAGGCGGTCGTGGGGGATGAGTACATCTAGCTCTCGAGTCGTGACTGGAATAACTGCAATGCACTGTTTCTTACAGTGGTTGGATAGCATCTCTTGAATGTGCATGGTCTCTCATTTTGTAACAGAGTCGTATTTGGCTTGCATTTGGTTTTGATCCACGTAAAGAAAGAAAGCAGACGCAAAGAGCAGGAGTTGTCCCCAATCCCGTTCGTAAAAGACAAGGCGACCCACTGTTGGGCACATTTACTTATAAAAAATGTTGCAATGTTTTGCATCCAGGACCAGTTTAATGAAAATCCAAGACACTTCAAATCTAGGACATGTAAAACGAAGAATCTAAAATAAGCAGTCTCATGAAACTCAAGACTTTTTGTTTGAAATGTCTAACTTCTGCTAAAGTTCTTAGTTCTTGCCTTCAGATGTTGCCATTCGTGCGTATCAATAAAACTATAGGATTAAAATCATTCCTGATTTACATGACACCTGCAGCAGATAATATGTACAACTAAAGGTCATGTACAAAATGTATTAAGACATAATATTCGACCTAAATGTCCAAGTATTAAGCAAGGTCACATCGTGATCGATAGGTCCGGTCCCTTCACCAGATTCGGGCCAAGTTTCGTGAAAATCCATGATATTTCAAATCTAAGATATGTAAAACTATGAATATTAAATAAGCAGTCTCATGAAGATCAAGACTTCTTTGTTTCAAATGCCTTACTTTTGCGAAAGTTCTTGAATCTTGGCTGCATATGTTGTCAGTGTGCGTATTAATGAAATGATGGGAGAAGAATAATGTCTGATATACATGACACATCTAGATGATATGCAACCGAAGGTTATGCTTGAAATGTATTAAAGTATAATATTTGATTTTAAATCCCCAAGTATGAAGCAAGGTCGCAATGCCATCGATAGGTTCCTTCACCACAGGTGTGTCTACACCCACAGCAGGACAGACGACGCAGACAAGAGTGAAATAGTGAGCACCGATCATGAAAGGCGAGACTAACTCACTTATCATAGGTCCATAGGTTTATAACCCCAATGATTTACCACATATATATATATATATATATATATATATATATATATATATATATATATATATATATATATATATATACATGGTATTTTATTACTATCGGTTATAAACACTTGCCATAGGTTTATACGTTAACTCACCGTACCATTGGTTTCACTGAGCCTGCAGCTATGCACAGAGCTGCACTCCGGATTTCTATAATGGGTGCCTTGTGCTAAAAATGGCGATATTGTTGAAGATTTTCAACACGGTTATTCAACCCTTGCACAATAAAACGCATGTTTTTCACCGGTAGGTGAAGTTCGTTGGCCACAGAGCCCAGCGTTGCATGCGCCTCCCGCTACGAGTGTACAGACAAGGATGATAGATTTTCGTGCAAT
The DNA here is from genome assembly GCA_034440615.1 of Ashinkailepas kermadecensis. Classification (NCBI taxonomy): domain Eukaryota; kingdom Metazoa; phylum Arthropoda; class Thecostraca; family Neolepadidae; genus Ashinkailepas; species Ashinkailepas kermadecensis. The sequence goes on along the minus strand of JAOTOM010002053.1, from coordinate 42,602 downwards.
TATGTTCGCTGCAGATTAAATTCTTTAAGTTTGTTCTCCTGACGACCGTGCTGTCACAGCAGACAGTTCGCCAGCCCTGTCATCCTGTCAATCGATCGCCAGCCTGCACTCCTACCTCGCTCCCCCAGGGGAGCATTATCTGAGCCACTACTCGCACTCCATCTCGGCACCGGGTGAGACGGCCAGAGCGCTGCTGTTGCTGGCAGGCGACGCAGGGCTGGGACCCCGACAAATTGAGCGGCAGGTCACAACATTGGCCAGCATCGCTTTTAGCTCTGACATTGAGTTGGACTGCCGGATAGTGCTGGGTTGATCGCAAGCACAAACACAAATCGCAGCAAACACTGCCGAGCACCCAGCATGAAGTCGCGGTCAAGTCGATTGAATATTAATCAAAATGCTATGGATGGTTTCACGCTCACTATGTCAAACAGTTGCCCGGCGTCGTCTTTTGGTGACCGTGGAACATCGTTTGGGACATCCACGGCAGTCAGGCGGTGTTGATTAAAAGCGTAAATTATGACAGATTGCACACGATGGGAATAATAATGGCAGTGTAGTGTAGTGTAGTAGTAGCCATTGTAGCCACGATTCATCTGAAAAGTCACATGGCAAGTAAGAAATAATATTTCGACCAGGTAAGCACTGCCTTCAAACAATTTGATGAATTCCAAAGCGACATGCAACAGTGGGTCGCATTTAGCAATGAAAACCTCGGGTATGTGTTGGTTTGTGTTTGGACTTAGGATAGAACGACTGCTTTAACCATTTTGCGACCATTTGTGCTATGCAGCCAGATGATGGAAGGTAGAAGTGAACACCGGCAAATGACATTGCTTTATGATTCAACTAAAATAACGGGCACCATGCGAATTGGTAACCTGCGAAATATCGGACATCATCCAACCTTGGTTAGCATGATGCTGAACCACGTTATGTGTCACCCACAATTACGATTTGAATAATTTGAAAATGACACTTGGAAGAGAATGCTCGTTGCCTGCGTGGCTTCATTGCGACATGACCTGGGACAACCCGAACACTGATGCTTCGTCCCATTGTACCAGCGCGATGCTTTCGAAGGAACCGGGAAGTTTTCGGGTGCTAGCGTCTGTAACTTTGGCGCAATCCAGAATGAAACAAGGCGAGAAACAAACATCGAAACCTTGTTTTTCAACTATGCCTCAGCAAAATCTGCAGCGCATCGGTGAGCCTCCGGAAGTACCAACCACAAGTGCCAGACGAACAATGCAGCACACCGTACGCATCCGCGCTACAGTGGCATCAAAAGAAGCGCTCAAGCTAAATACCCCTCATAGTTAATTGAACAGAGCTACCTGTTCAGAAAGAAGGGCCTGCTCTTCTTTATGTAAGCATATACATCCGCCCAAGATGACATACACGTACGATGTTGAGTTTTCCGGGGATTCGAGTGCACCGGCATTCATGGCAGTAATGACGGAAATTGTGGCTTAAAAACAGAAGCGAACCATGACCCATAATCACATGCTTATTATATATGTAGGCATGAGTGCAATGAATGAGTGCAATTCACTGCACCAATGAGTGCAGTGAATGGGTAAGTGGCACTAGTCAAGAAAATGCTGGAAAAGAACGGGGATGTTCCAAAGTAGGCATGGTTAGAAGCACGGAGGTTAGTTGTCAGGTATGGATGGGCCGGCCAACGGATCGAACATACTAATAGTGAAATAACGGCGGAGCATGTCGCAAAGCTTACGTACTCTTGTCAATGTTTCAAGACTATGTTTGGAGGTGGCCCTTCTTTGTTTTCTTAAATCAATGTCGATGGTTTTTTCTTCACAAGCACAGTTTTAAATATGATCAGCTACTGACGTTTTTAAGATACATTTTTGGTAGCCCACATTGTGGTCCATAAACGGTGCATGTTTCATGTCGGCAACTTACGGTTATGTCGCTATTCAGTTGTGTGTCAGTTAGCCAATTGCAGCATTGTCTGTGGAGCGAAGATGTAAGCATTTGAAAACGAAATCCACATGTCATTTTGGCCTTCAAATAAGTCGAATGATTGTGCAGAGGCTAATAGAAGTCAAGTAACGAATCAAACAAGTCACAGTCGTGCTTTGCTTCACTCCGGCGTCCGGCGTATGGAGTTTCACTCTGGTCGTTAACCGACCGCCAGTCGTCCCCTCCATGACACCAGTTGATCGCGATAACCCGCGGCACACACCACTGAGTCAGGTCGTTTTGGTGGTTAGCAACATGAACTTATAACGGCCCATCTTAATGCTCGGGTCATATAAAATCCGTTCCGAGGTCGCGTCGAGAGTGGACGCGCAGGGCAGCGCGCCGCATATACGTCAGATTTTCTGGGTTTTAAACCTGGTACGGCTTCGTAAGTAGGCTCATTCAAGAGGTCATTGCAGCAAAATTGACACCAAATGAACGCACGCGTTGCACGCACCCGACAATACTTAAGATGCATTCGATAATACTTAGGATGCAAGATCATTCACCTGTAATGTGATAATAGGGAATATGCCGGGGCGATTTCACCGCTGAAATCGGGAATTATTGACAATTAATCTCAATTATTCCCACCCCTCATTAATCGATGTTCGATGTTGTAGTATGATGAACAACTCAGCTGACCTGCCTAAGTAGGTTGTTGACCGTTCTCTAGTCATTGGTGGTCATTGATCCAACTTGATCTTGGATAAACTTTTGGACCTGGGAGCTACCTGATTAATTTAGATGCGGATAATAAATTCGGCGCCCGTTTTATCAGAGTGCTAGAAAATAGCGTTTCGGAGCACTATTTCGGCAGTTTCCAAAACATGGTCAACATTTGAACCCTATCTGATCCTTGACCCATGTGTCGAAATGCAACAAATCTCACATAGTTGTTGGTTGGCATCCCGAGGTACGAATGGATACCATACTGAACATTTCAACAGTGTGCTTGTTATCCTTTCCACAGATAACGATTAAACGTGTAGATTCTGGACGTTCTAGGAAAAGTAGCCTTTGAACTGACAAGGGGTCGACCAGTGACCCAAACCTCGGTTGTCAATCGTCAGATTTTGTCACGTGCAATACGCTGGTATATCAGAATCCGAATATATTACGATTGGAGCCGTTGGGGCCCGTCATTCATGTCGCAGAGGACGAAACAAAAACCTACACGATTTCGCTCCAAATGACTTGTCGGCCTGACAATTGTATACAGATCGAGAAGACGTTTTACAGCATTTACAATTACATCGCACAAAACGACAGCGATCGCCAATATTATTATGACATGGTAGCATGGGTGTTGTTTTGGCACCTTTGAGGGGGCAAGTGCCCCTCAATGTTGACTTTGCTCCCTGAATGTTGACTTTATCACCTCAATAATTCCAGCCTTTAACATAGGATCCTATGTAGTGTACCCTCCAATCCATTGGGGTCCGCCCATTGCCTCCATGTATTATGCTCCACCCACACCGCAATTATTTTCAGAAATAAACGCCCATGCATGGTAGGTTGCATGTTAAAAATGAACGGGCCGAGAAACATGGATAAATATATGCTAGCACTAGCGCTAGTACGGCTAAGTATATGCTAGCACTAGCGCAACTACTAGCACTAGCGCTAGTAGTTGGTAGCACTCTCCGCTTGGGAATACTGGGGGTCGCAACCGCTCCTCTGCTGTACTGGAGGGGAGGTGGCAAATGTGCCCGGATAGTCAACATGTCACTAAGCATTTCCTCCCAAGGACGCTCGCGTGGATACAATGTTCTCCAGAAGCTCCAGCCCGGCGTCTCTGGAAACTTGTGTTCAACCCAACCATATATGTCGGACAAACATACTTTTTGCAGAGACGCTCTCTGGGGTCGCAGGAGAACACCGACGGGAGTGGGTTTCTTTATTGTTTTGTTATGTTTGTAGACATAGCTGACAGCTGCAGCTCTCATTGTAAGGAATTGTTGTTATTGCGTCACAAATATTAGAAATGTAATTACATGTTGAACACTCGGCCGTGTCAGCTTCAGCAGACTACAAGAGCTTCGCCGACGGTGTGCGTCTGACGGCAATAGTCGAACTGGCGAGTGGTCGAGGCTCGATTATTCTGTCATGTTAGTGCTATATGCATCTAGGAGTGGACTGGCGGTGATAGCTAAGCGTGTCTATTGTGTTCCGATTCCTGTCGATTGTCGTCCGGAGATGAGAGCGTGAATTTTCCTGGGCTTGAACGACATTGGCAAATGTGGCCGGAAGTGGCGCACGATAGGAATTACCCTTGAGAAAATGCACTCCGGCTCCGTGGCAAAAGATACTCAGACTCGGAACCTCAAAGGCAGGTTTCCTACTCTGGGAATCGCTCATTTCCTTCATGCATTGTATCACCGATAAGTTTCAAACTTAACTCGTGCACCATTGCATTCAACCTCGAACGCGATGCATCAGTATAGTGATACACAAATCACAGCAAGAAGCCAGTTAAAACCGGCGACAGCGCAAGCATCCAACTACGCTGTTTGATGTCAGCCAAGTAAATTAATGTATACCGAGGATCTATCGTTCACAAACCACTGGCACCGATAAATCGCCCACCGCCCCATCAAGCGAACAAAGGCGCGACTAAAAAACCGCCGTCAATGGCTGCCTGCTAGCATGAGTAGGAGAGAACAAGTTCGGGATATAGTTCCCGGAATTGTGGGCGAAATCAGTCACTTATCAGACACAGCCATGCAGAGCCGGATGTCAAAGCTCACATAAATATTCCATGTCGAAATGCATATCATCGGCAACAGCTTTTCGGCGCATGGCTAGGCTCTTGCCCGGAATCTCAGAGCTAACATGGCGCGCTCCTCGCTCACATGCAGCGACCGCGCCCACATGGCGGCCTGCCAAGAAATTACAAAGAGCTCTCCTTGCCCACTCCAACGGTGAAGCGCACCGCGGCCATATAAGCCGGGGAGTGTGAAAAATATTCAGGTTTTCGTGTTTTGGCTCCTGTGTCCGCTTCTGTCAGACTTTCCAGAATTGTCTTTTACAGAAATGTAAATCACGTCACAAGACATGGATTGTCGTTTTCCGCACGACAATCCGCCGGTTAATTTTCGAGACCGCGGAGGGGGAGTGGAGGGGTACCATGAGCCCCCTAACTACTTCGCAGCACAGCGTTGCCTACCCCGTAATAAGGACAAACACTCATACATTTTGTTCAATGTTTTCCTTCCTGGAGCGCACGATCTGTCGAATCGCTGGATTCAATCGATAGTCCTTGGCTATGTGAGAGATGAAGGGCAAGTGCATTGAATAGCTACAGCTGTGACCGCAGCGAATAATGGCCCTATCGCAGGTGTGGAATCACAAGTGGTTCTCGATGTGCGTAAAACGCAGGTGTCCTCTCTAATGCCCACAGCAGCGCTACTGCTGTGCGGCTGTACCGCAGCACCGCAGCATCGGCATCACAAACCGCATCAAACACGCACTCATGACTTCTGACCCATGACTGTAGTGGCTGCAGCTCATGCTGCAGTGGCTTCACTAAAATACATCGTGGTTTCACATCGAGGGCTTGACAAAATAAATCCGCCAGAGATGTTTTGCACCACGCAGGCTACCAGGAGGAATCGCGCTCCTCAGGTCAGCCGCACGGTGCAGCAGTAAGCTAAGGTCACCACAACTTGCGCGTCTCTTACCCATCTGACACTTCCCAAGCACGACCAGAGGCTGCATTGGATGTCCGAACGTCATGTTCTATGTCATGTCACCAGCCAAATGTATCCCTAGCTCAGGCTTGCCACCAGAGTAGAGCCGCCGGGTTTATGGGGTGTCCCTGCAGCAACGATAAGCCTCGTTTTGGATTATGTTCATTTAACGGTCGAGAGGTTTAACCACCGAAATGGAACAGTTTTCAGCTGGCCGCCGTGATCGAATCCGCGTGGTGCGCGACACAAATGGTATTCTGAAATGAGTGAGCGTCGCCCATGTGAATGATTGTATTTAATTTGGCTAAGTTCGCAGACTATGGAGACGGGGAAGATCCTTGAACACACACACACAACTTTCTGCCGTCCCTCCCAGCTTCCTACTAGATAACCAATTTCATGTGACGGAAACGACAAAGCAGATATTTTGTGGCCAAGATTTGTAAATATTTCCTTCCTATCTAGAAGCTTTTTGCTGTAACCAACGAATATACCAATTATTATTCAATTTTAATAGGCTTTTCTCATCTTGTATTTACACTACCGGAGAAGGGCGGTGTGGAGGTTAGAGCATCGCAATATGCGCATGCTGAAAATGACGGTCACGGGAATTGTGTAAGAATAATGCGTCTAAAAGCTCTACAACTCATCATATTTTTCAGTGGCAGAATATCGATGCTTAACAGGGCGTGAGATTAGAGGGAGCGTTGGTAAAGTTGGGGAAGAGCAGATTCTCTTTAGATCCTGCGCTAAAAAGTGTTGTTTTGGGCTTATGGAGATTGATATCGGACGGTGGGAATTTCATACGTTCTCGCTGTGTTCATCACATTTTCAGTTCTATTTAATGTTTTGCTTTTTATAAAATAATTCAGTCAAAGTATCTCCTGTTCGATACGGCTATACGGTTTTAACTTACACGATTTTACGCCGTGCGAAACCCAATTCAATCATGAATAGTTGACCGACGAACACGGGCGTTGCTAGGGAAAATCTGGCTGCTGTACCACATGCGTTCAGTTTGGGCACTGAAATTACTACATCACCTACGATCCATTTTCTTCGTATGATATTCAGTTATTCTAACAAATGAAGCAGGAGCGCCGCGAAAAAGCTTAGCGATAAAATATTCCGAGTGTTCTGGACAGTAATTATCAGTAAAAAACGAAACATCCTTTGAGCATAAGTTCCTGGATACACACTTGGAAGATGACAGCTCACATTGCCCGTTTTTTTGCGTCCTGGTGCTCACCCAGCACGTGTCATCGTAGAGGATCGTTTGGCCTCAAGTAGCTATTTAACAGGCTAGTCTTAGCTCCAAATGCTGCAACGGTATGTAATGCTGTAGCTATTGCAACGGTAGTTAGGATTTTTTCATCGAGTGCTTTTTTAGTTCCATCATCACGCACAATATTTCGGTTTCTTGGTCCGATCTGGACTCCTATGGCAACAAACAGCGCAAACTGAACGTCCTGTTGCAGCCGCCTTAGGCGTTCAGATTAACATAATTTCCACTCCGACCAAGTCCCAAGCTGATAACGACAGGAACAGACCACGATTCGTCTGTACCATACACTGCCTCGAACTTCCTCTGAGGAAAGCTACTGCTCGGTGCTCTTCCTTCCCCGCCTTAGTTGTCATGCAGTTTGCACCAGTCCCACTGTCCCCGTACCCTACAGAAGCTGTGATCAGTACCCCCTCCCCCCTCCCGCCAGGGTCAAGCACGACACCACAACATTGACAGCGCCGATAATGTGTGAATTCCGTGATATTGCGCGGTGATCAAGGGGACAGAATCTCGACGTCAGGCGGTGGTGGGCCGCAAAGATCTGCTCGGGTCGCGTGTGGGACTTGCCATTATAGAGAGGCCTCATCCGTACCGCTCCTCTCGCCCATCACGGCCCTGGGGCATTTAGCCGGTCGTTCATCAACGAATCATTCTGGAAACTATACGAGAAATCGTGATAGGCCCTCCGAAAGTAATATCCTTTCGGATTATTTGTATGCGGTGCCAGACCAAATCTGACGACAAAGTTCTCCAATAGTCTTTCCCTGCAATATTTACAGCCTTCATGTATTGCGTGGATATCAACGAAGATGAGGAAGTGTTTATGCACTCCCGCTTCCACCTGAAGCTCCCTCTCGATCATCGATGTGATTACGTTGTCGCGTCAGGTATCGGTGCGATATGTTACCAGTCGATCGGAACACTGTGCAATCGCAAGAGTTCAATAAAGTCCACACCCGCTGAATCATGAGAGCCATGCCTTAAATGATGATGTCGGGCACGACACAAACGCACTACTCAAAAAGGTCGTTTTTGCTGTCTACGAGCATCGACGGGACAGAACCGAAGACTCTCGTCGTGCCCTGGCATGCAACTGCGTGACCCGGGCACCGTATGGCCGCCACCCCACGATCCGGGCGGCAGCGGGCACGCGCCGGGACGCACGCCGGCCGACGAGCCCCATTGATTTCCGCCCACAGCGCTGGCTCTCTTTCTCGGCAGCCGCGGCAGGCCTGTTTGCCGCTGAGAGCAGCGGGCCGCCGGGGAAGATTGCGGCGCCAGGTGGGTGGGACTGCCCCTCCGACTGTTCTGAAGGCCGCTGGGCACCGCCGCAGCGACCTTAGAGAGGACTCTGCCCGAGCCATGAGCCGAATGGCCACCATAAGCTTGGGTGGCCGACCCAGACCGCCATGGTCTGGGTCGAAATCGCGGTTGATCGCGGTCGAAGGCGCCGGAGGAAGCGACCTAGCTTCCATCCGAATTCCACCAGTTGCCGAATGTTTTCATTAATATGACACGTCAGCCTCCAATACTGGACGCGGGCAATAACCACGGTACGCAGCAGTGATCGGTTGGCAATTTACCCATCTAGACAGCACGATCGGTTGGTGCGCGTGCCTGGAGCTTAGTATAAGGTATCCGGCCAGCGCGTGCCTGGGGTATGTAAGGTCTGGCGCGAACCTGGGGTATGTAAGGCACCCGTCTAGCGCGAACCTGGGGCATGTAAGGTACCCGTCTAGCGCGAGCCGAGAGTGCGTAACGTATCCGGATTCAATCCAAGATTCAATTCAATTCACCAGGCCGTTGCGCAGAATCAGGGCGTAAGGGAAGAAACCCAATTCCGTCTTCTCCAGCTCAATGTTTTCGTATTTCAACAGTGCATTATGCAAATCATTCAATACCGATCTCGGTTCTGCGAGAAAAATACATTCTGGCTAACATCAGCCTGTTTTCAGTCCTGTTGTGAAAATGTTTGCAAGCGAATGCCGTACGCGAATAGGTCGAATGATGTGATAGCATGCATTCGAGCGACCAAATAACCTGACCTACCGCTAGGAAGAAGGGATGCCATAGCTGCGAGATCGGACCCACGCGCCTCAGATAATTAGAGAAGTTCCTCGCCTGACCAATAGTCGGAGAGCATTCGTTGCTCATCAGGCATATTAATTACCATCAAAGCAAAGCATATCAGGACCCTCTTGATCATTTGCGCCTGCCGAGCTTAGTATCTCGCACGCGTGCGTCCAAACTCGCGATTCCGACAACTCCCCCTCCCCCGACGTTGTCAGACAATTTGACCACTCGATTTCGCATGGTAGATACACACTACCAATAGAATTAGACGTTAGACACGCATTACTACAGAGGTAATATGCTTAACAATCAATCATGCTGAATTTTCGGCAGCCTCAAGTGAAAAATTGTACTTGGACTGTGACAGACTGTGACAGACAGATTGTAGCTGGACTGTGACATTTCGCAGTCCGGCTACACTCTGTCACAATGTGATAGAGTGTAGCTGGACTGCGGCAGAGTGTAGCTAAGCTGCGGCAGAGTATAGCTGAACTGTGGCAGAGTGTAGCTGGACTGCGGCAGGGTGTAGCTGAGCTCTGGCAGTGTAGCTGGACTGCGGCAGAGTGTAGCTGGACTGCGACATAGTGTAGCTGGACTGCGACAGAGTGTAGCTGGACTGCGGCAGAGTGTAGCTAAGCTGAGGCAGAGTGTAGCTGAGCTGTGGCAGAGTGTAGCTGAGCTGCGGCAGAGTGTAGCTAAGCTGCGGCAGAGTATGGCTGTACTGTGACAGAGTGTAGCTGAGCTGTGGCAGAGTGTAGCTGGACTGCGGCAGAGTGTAGCTAAGCTGTGGCAGCGTGTAGCTAAGCTGTGGCAACGTGTAGCTGGACTGTGGCAGAGTGTAGCAGAGCTGCGGCAGAGTGTAGCTAAGCTGTGGCAGAGTGTAGCTGAGCTGCGGCAGAGTGTAGCTGAACTGCGACAGAGTGTAGCTGAACTGCGGCAGAGTGTAGCTAAGCTGTGGCAGAGTGTAGCTGAGCTGCGGCAGAGTGCAGCTGGACTGTGGCAGAGTGTAGCTAAGCTGTGACAGAGTGTAGCTGAGCTGTGACAGAGTGTAGTTGAGCTGCGGCAGCGTGTAGCTGAGCTGTGGCAGAGTGTAGCTGAACTGCGACAAAGTGTTGCTGGATTGCGGCAGAGTGTAGCTAAGCTGAGACAGAGTGTAGCTGAGCTGTGACAGAGTGTAGCTGAGCTGTGACAGAGTGTAGCTGAGCTGCGGCAGCGTGTAGCTGAGCTGTGGCAGAGTGTCGCTAAGCTGTGGCAGAATGTAAATCTGCTAAGGACCTAGAAACTTTACCAACATTCCGTCTGTCCTCATATATCTGCTTTGGTGGACGATGATCTACAGAGGAGGCAGGCGTAGGTCTTCTGTAGCAGGACGCAGATCTGAGGATCTGAGGTCGCATAGTTAATGTAGCAGGACGTAGTTCTTAGGGCGCATGACTTGGATCTGCTGTGGCAGCACATGACCTTGATGTGCCATGACGCACGGCTCAGACTGCAGATCCAATATGGCAAGATGGTTTTGTATGGCCAGGCACACATATGCTATAGCAAGGTGTGGCCGGGCTGTGGCAAAGCTCAGCCGCACTCTGGTTTGACCCTTCCTGATGTGGCAGGGTTTATGTAACACCCCAGCGAGAGAGCAATGACTCCATCAGTCATTTTTGATGCCACGAGGAAGCCGGGACGGCGGGAATATATTGGCCGTCCAGCCGAGACAGCGGAACATATGCCAGTGATTAATAGTGGTTGTTTCCATACTGGATGCGAGGGAAGTGCTCTGGACATGTTGCCAATGTATGACCGAGAATGGATGTGGCCAAGGAGGGGCTGATATTCGTCGTACCCCGCTTCTGTCGACCTATCCATCGGGAACATGTGTTTGCTGTTTCAGGTATCATACCCTTTCGAGTTAGTTGGACGTTCAATCGCGGCCAATGAGACCATTTGGCTGTCTCCATGCTTCCCACAACATTTAGTAGTAGCCCGAGGCTGCTTAATCGAAGTAATCTGTTTTTAATGCCCCCGACACTTACTTACTGCCAATTTGAGCCTTCGTGTGCTTGACATACTATTCTAAAGCGTTTTCTTTTTGTGACGTTGAACTATCGATACACAATGCTGTTTCCGAGGGCATCTTAAGTTATTTTTCTTGGCGACGTATCGACGATAATCGTTTAAGCTACGACGGCCTCTTGTAATAGCGTCAATGTTTCATCTGAAAGATTACCTATACATAATCATCACATTATTACAATTGACAAGCAGCAATTTGAAGATTGAACAAGATGACCTAGCAGTGAGCTTCCTCAAATTATCTAGTATGACATTGTTTGCACCGTGAGGCGTCAAGGTTGCATTGCTGAATGCTAGTAGAGAACCTAACTTTTCCTCAGTTGACAAAAAACTGGTTTTGTGCAGTGCATGAGGAGTTGGTGCCACATATTCATATTATTATCCATGGCTTTACACGAGCTTACCTACTTACTTGTTCTTTGCATTTCCAACCCACGTGAAGCGGAACGCCGTACCCACTTACCAACGGATGCAGCATATCTCCTTGAGGTGTCCACGGCTGAACTTTTTTACAACCTTGTCTGAGCAACCCCCACACCAGCTCAGCCATAGAAGACCCACAGCCGTTAAACAACCGAACAGCCACATCGGCTCAATGCTATCAGGCGACAGCAAAACTTAAACTTACTTACTCATAAATAAAGCTACTGGCAATACTCATTACATAACCAGCTTAACATTTTCGCTACATAAATTTTAAGTTATTTTTCTGATCAACTTATCCTCTTATTATTCCACTTTCATGTTTACCTACCTCTCATCAAATATTTAGCTTTTAGAACGAATTTCTAGCTACTGCTATGAAAATGTGATTTTCAATCGTTGCAAATATTTCGCCACTAACAGTAACCGCAGCAGCCTTCCAACTTATATTGGCCGAGCCGCCGCTATTGGTCGGCTGTTCCGTGGATCGACGGACAGATGCGAACCATGAACACCTCTACTGTCCAGACCGTCACCGACGAGACGCCGGCCAGTGTCCGTGACCTCAACGAAGACATACTGCCGACCCCTTCACCGACGATGCTCCTTCACGTCAGCTCTCATTCGCGATACTTTACCGACGCAATAGCTGTTGAGCAACTGTGCGCCAGCTGTGGATCGGCTGTGAATGAACTATTGATTACCTGCGGATTAGCTGTGGATCAGCTGTGAATCAGCTATGGATCAGCTGTGGATCGGGTACTGATCATCTACGGATCATGTGTGGATCACCTGTGGATCAACTGTGAATCAGCTACAGATCAGATGTTGCTCAGCGGTGGATACGGCCAGTCAGTTGTGTATTATTTGTTAATTATCTAGGAATCAGCTGTACAGATGTACATCAGCTACGACTTAGCGATGGGCAAGCTGTTGCTGCCTGTGGATCTAGCAGCGCTACTGGAAGTCCTCAAATGATTTATGGTAGAGCGTGCCTGGAAGTTCAGTGCAGTTGCAGGTTGAGTGTTCCGCAGCAGGCTCTCCTCGACAGATCACAACTGTTGTGTGATGGACCGAACTGAAACCACTTCCTCCCCGTCTCCCGTCTCTCGTCTCCCGTCTCCCGTCTCTCGTCTCTCGTCTCTCGTCTTTCGTCTCTCGTCTTTCGTCTCTTGTCTCTAGTCTCTAGTCTCACGTCTCCCGTCTCCAGTCTCCAGTCTCCAGTCTCCCGTCTCCCGTTTCCAGTCGCTCTCTCCGTCGCTCTCTCTCTCTCTCTCTCTCTCTCTCTCTCTCTCTCTCTCTCTCTCTCTCTCTCTCTCTCTCTCTCTCTCTCTCTCTCTCTCTCTCTCTCTCTCTCTCTCTCTCTCTCTCTCTCTTTCTCTTTCTCTTTCTCTTTCTCTCTCTCTCTCTCTCTCTCTCTCTCTCTTTCTCTCTCTCTCTCTCTCTCTCTCTCTCTCTCTCTCTCTCTCTCTCTCTCTCTCTCTCTCTCTCTCTCTCTCTCCCCCTCTCTGAACCGAGTACCTCAGCTCAAGGGTATCTACAGTTTACAGCCTTCAGGTCGTTTGCCTTATCCCAGGCTTTGAACAAAATCAACCGCAACGAAACTAGGAAGACGGAGACGGAGACGGAGACGGAGAGAGAGGTAGATAAATATAGAGATATGCAGGGATAAAGTAGTGCATGCATGCATGCATGCACATTATGTAATGTAATGCTAGTTTAGGCGTATAGATATGCGAGTGTTGATGTGTGAGCGTACAAGAACAAACTTAGGCGCAAAAGTGATCAGGTTAATGCATCTTGCCGGTGTTGTGTCCCGTTGCCATATCGGCGCAACGTCGTCGAAAGTACATTTGTTTACTTTCATAATATGTTTCGAAAACTGGCGATGAGGGACTGAAGAGGACTTCCGGGGTTCGGCCATTACGTTGCTAAGGACGGTTGCTCTCCAGTGTTTTCGTAACTTGCATATACTGAAATATACAGACCAAAGTCGTGGCATGGGTGTTCTGCGATACGTGAAGTGCAGGCATACAAGACGCAACAACCGATAGACTGTCGTGATAAAACTCCATTTTGACCCACGGTTAAGGATTTCTACTCCAGGCAAATATAACATATGCGTTCTGTTCTCATTGCTTCCATTTCTGACGGCCAGTTGAGCCGTCCGGGCCATGTGCCTGGCCTTGAACTGTCACCACCGTTGGCGTGAAATTCATGAACACAAGGTGGGGAGAAGTTCATCGCAATATATCTCCTGAAGAGAAAACACGGGCCTGCGGCCAAGCTATCTGACTTACAGCATCATATGCTGGCCACCTATTTCGATCTGTTCTGGCTTATCCAGTCGCCAGAGGTGGCGAGGGACTGCTCGGAGGCCACAGCGCTTCACTGTGCGGCTAGGTGGCACTGAACCTGACAAACTGAACGTCACCAGCCGCCCGTGAACCGAATGTCGTCGAGCGTCGGTCGGCCGGCATTAATGCCGCGACACAGCGAGCGCTCGCGAATTACCGTCGTCCCGCGGGTATCGGGAGACGACGTCAGTTACCTGGCGTCAGGCAATGGTGGCCAGCTGGGAGTACTTCGTCAACCTCCAGTAAACGATGCACGACTTGCCAGCGCATTAGCCGGCCCATTATGCTGCGTGTGTGAGCTCAGGAGCGGTGCCGTCGGTTTGCCAGAGTGGAAGCTGTCTAACCTGGCGAATGGCACCTCTTGTAAATGCTGCTACCATGCTTCGACTATGCTATTGCGCAGTGGGTGGTCTCAACTGCAGATAATTAGTCCCTGACAGAGCTTTCGTCTTCATATATGACATTGGCACACAAGACGACACAGCATAGTGCAATGTGAGCTATATGTTGCTTCTTGTTTGAGATACCATAATCGTATAGTGTGATTCATCAGCAGAATGGGAATGACAGAACAAAGATTGAAAGTCGCCTTTTTGTGCAGCCAACCCCATGAATCCGTATTCAAATGAAACTAATCTCCGCGAAAGTTGTTGCTTCAGATTATCTGCGATGTTTTCTACACATACCTGGTTATCACACTGTATTTGGATTACATGGAAACGGATAGGGTTATGTAGAGCCGGAATGATTATCTGGAACCGGATAGAGTAAAATGAACCGGATAGGGTTGCAGGGAACCAGATAGGGTTATATGGAACCGGATTGGGTTATATGGAACCGGATTGGGTTATATGGAACCGGATAGAGTAATATCAACCGGATAGGGTTGCAGGGAACCAGATAGGGTCATATGGAACCGGATTGGGTTATATGGAACCGGATTGGGTTATATGGAACGGGGTAGGGTTAGTCACGACCAAAGTCTGCCGGTCAGTCCGACAGCCGATGGGCTGTTGGAGTTAGCCGCCCACGAGAGGCCAGTTGGCAGAAGCAGAGTCGTTCGTCCACCGGCAAGTTATTAGGAGTTAGCTACCCGGCTACTGGCGAGTTATTAGGAATTTATTCAGCCCGTTGCCAGGCGAGTTATCGGGAAATTGGACGGCCCACTGTTGACGACTTATCGGGAGTTGAGTCTGCGATTGCTGGCGAGTTATCGGGAGTTGAGCCGCCCCACCGTTGGCGAGTTATGGCGCCCAATAAGTGTGCCGGCCGGCGAGTTGTCGAGAGAGTTATGAGTGCGATTAATTGCTGGTTGGCGGGCGTCTCTGGCCCGGGCATCAGTGGACGGGCGGCTGGCGACCGAGCCAGTCGACGCCGGCAGCAGGTCGATAGGCGAGTGGCCACCAGCCTACGTCGGCTAGGCACCCAGATGCACCACCGATGGCGCATCGGGAGATACACGCAACGGACAAATGACAGCGGGCGTAGAAAAGCAGGGCGGACCAGACCCACCCAGCAATGGCATCGGAGACACGTGAAGAGCACAGAGGAGGCTGACGGACGAGCTAACGAATAATTAAGCGAACTAGTAATTTTATTCCTTAGAATATAATATAAAGCACATAGAATATAAGAGCAAAGAATATAAAGATAAGTTTCATACGGATTGGCTTACGTGTTGGAGCTCAGTCAATGTACATGCCAGTTGTACGAAGCTTCTAGTTTTACACATATTTGTTGACTTACATGACGCCCAATTAATGGCAACTTAAACATGGTAAAGCCTCGTTATTCTTAAATACATATACCATGGTTTCATATATATATATATCTATATATAGGATGGGTATACATACGAAACCAAGGTCTGTGTACTTTAGAATAACCAGGCTTCAGCATGTTGAAGTTGCCATTAATTATTAATTAATTGAAATGCCATTAAGTACACTTACATGTACCTCATGTAAGTGTACAAATATGTGTAAAACCAGAAGCTTCGTGTAGCTAGCATACATTTTGGCTGGGCTTCAACACGTAAGCTTGTCCGCATGAAACCTGTCTTTGTGTAAGTCAACTAAAAGGAATACCGGTAATGCTTACATACTACGTGGCTATGAATATTATGAAAATGAGGGAACTTCGACGAACCTAATTTAGCAAAGTTATCCCATAAAGGTCATAGGGTGATATGTCTCTCAGCTTTGCATTATATCCGAATGATAATTATCGGGGGAAATTTAACATGATGATGAGCTTTAGCTTCTCACACGGTGTCAGGTCGCCGAAGGCAGACCCAAATATAGAATACGTGGTATAGAGATGAACCACCAGCAAGGAGCTGTTAAATAATCGGTGCCTACTTGCCGCCGTTTTTGAACCAAATATCACTGTCACTCACTTGAAGATAACGCTAAATTGTTTGGCTGTGTTCTCATCTCACAATGGAATGCGAATTTGGTAGCAGCCAAACGCGTCACTATTGCGTCGCTTATGCGCCACTATCTCTATTTCCGACACTTTATGCCAGTCGATCAGTTCAATTCCGACTGCTATATTGCCCAATGTAAGTATGCTTGAAATGTTTCTTCGTGCTATGAGAGGACCAGCCCATGTATGATATCGATCACATCGATAGCATATATGGGATGTGTATGATCGATGTGATCACATCGATCACAGCACAGTTCATCAAATTAGAAACGAATAAAAAGGCAAAATGAGGTTCTGCCTCAAATTATGTTTCATTCTTACTGATGGTTGTTTTACAGTGAAGCATCATGTTTTGTTTTTACGGGTAAAAGCGTTGGACATGAATCAAGTTAATCGTACTGTTAGTCAACACAAAACATATATTTCAGTACATAATTAATGATCGATGATGTCAATTTGGCTGTGCATGTTATCTTTCTTCCCATAATTGCTACTGCTAAAATAGTGACGCTGATTGAACAAGAAGTCGCGTAGCAACTTGATTTGGTTCATATATATATATATATATATATATATATATATATATATATATATATATATATATACATATATATACATATATAGATATATATATATATATATATATATATATATATATATATATATATATATATATATATATATATATATATATTTACATATATATATATATATATATATATATATATATATATATATATATATATATATATATATATATATAGGGGGAGTGATTTTTTTAGGCGTGCCGGACCATGAAGGTCATTTGCGCCGCCTTTAAAGCGAGTACGTTACATGTCTGTCTATAAAAGCCAGTGTTTGCGATCAAGGTGCAAGCAAGTGGACAATTACGTTAAGGGAATTTTATGTTGTAGTTTGTGTGACATTTTAGGTGCTGAGGGCGGAGGCTGGGCTGGGGACGTCTCCCTGATGTGTAAATGGTTCTAATTTTACTTTACTCCTCCAGAAAATAAGTTGTAGTTTGGGTGGTGGTGGGGGTCTTTTGAGCGTGGCGAGAAGTTGATTTTGCCAGTGTGCCGGCTTTAGCCTACTCTTATCGAAGAGTACCGAGGGATCTTTACCGTGCGAACAAGGAGGTAATTGTCCACACCGCCTATCACGCCGGCCGCCGCGTGTTAGTTGTTAGGAGTAGCGGGTTAGTAGAGCATGCCATGCAGGGTTGTCAGTTGGGTTTGTACGGTGTTTTTCAATTCGGCTCTTCTTCGTCCGGTGTACCTCTGGGTAGTCGTTTACGTTATGAGTTGCAAGGCAAATCTGTTCATCTACGTCCGATGGCTCCTCTGGGTAGTCGTTTTACATTATGCTAATTTATATTTTTAGTTTTTATGTTTTCCTAAAGCAAGTCGGCTCATCTACTTCCGACGGCACCGCTAGGTAACCATTTATGTCTAATTGGGAAGCAAATCGACTCATGTACGTCCGATGCCATGCGAGGATGGCTAATTACGTGTTTCCTACGAGTGTTTCGCGGTCATGCATTGCGAGTTGATGTAAGCGTTGGTGGTGTGGTGCTTACAGTGCTCCTGCTAGTTGTGCACCATACAGATATTCAAATAGCAATTGAAGGAGTTCTGGGTGTTTGTCACCGAGATGCGATGGAAGCGATAGGGTGATACCTGTGGTGGTGCACGCTTAGTCCTCACTGTCTGCTAGCGTTGCACTGATAGATCACGGTCTCTTTATTCACTGTCCAAGGTTCGGCTATACACGCTGTTGTCTCGAGGCTTGCCCTGACGCGACTGGCCCTGTCGGGGCGGACAGTCGGGAGTGGGTCGCGCGTCCGTGGTGCCATAACCATAAACCACGGCCCGCGCGCCGCACATGCGACACACGCACAACACCTCCCCTCCAAGTTCATGGTCAGGTTCCAGACTATATGCCAGCGACTACTCCACATTTCCACCTCCTCTCCGAGTCGACGACGACGGCAGGCTGTTGGTGTCGACTCCTAACACCCTGCCGCCACAGCTCGGGCTACAGCACAATGCGTCACAACATGTACATCGTACCGGCGAGTGCGTGAATGCTACCCGTAAGAGTTGGGGTCGATTTGGAGGCGAGCGGTGAGAGCGTCTGCCGCTGCGACGGGGAACCGGACGGGTCGGTGGCTGTGGGAGCGGTGACCGTCGGTCGGTCAACTCGTCCGCAAAACGAACAGTGCGCGATGGGCGGGTCGGCGCGGCCTGACTGGGCGGCGCGGACAGACACGGCGGTGTGCACACGGACACGAGCGGGCGGAATGGGCGCAGGAAGCGGCGTTTGCGCCAATATATGCGGCCACTGGGGAGCTTCACTAAGAAGTCACGCCGTCGGCCTACACCTACGACAGTGCCTCGCCGGTCCCATAATCCGGTCGAGGGGTCCTGAAGGGACACGTCGGTCCCAACGCGCAGGCTGGGCAGTAGCATAGCCGCTCGGTCATAGCGGTCACGGGCCGCCTGCCGAAGCGAGTCGGCGCGGGCGTCACAATCGTCAGCGGCTCGCTGCCACTCAGGTGCGAAAGCACGGTGGTGAATGGGGACCGCTGAGCGCAGAGGACGGCCGTAGAGGATTTGAGCCGGTGACCGGTGGTCCGCTCGCGGCGTGTTGCGAAGCTCCAGCAGCCCACGAGCGAACGCATCACAGTCAAGGTCACCCGCTACAGTCACTTTCTGCACCAGTCTCTTCACGAGTTTGACGGCCGCCTGAGCGTGGCCATTGGACTGGGGGTAGTGTGGGGTAGACATGCGATGTGTCACGCCCCAGCGCCGTAGGAAGTCTCTGGTGAGATGGGCAGTGTATTGCGGGCCACCGTCACTGCGTAACACTCAGGGAACACCGGTGGAGGCGAAGATTTCCCGCAGGTGTCGGATCAGAGCCCGGGCGGTGGCGTCGCCGGCGCAGTGTACAACTGCGGGCCACCCGGAGAGTCGATCGACGTACACCAGGTAGGTCTTGCCTGCGTGACTGAAGAGGTCTGTGGACACAGACTCGAAGACTCGGCTCGGCGGGGGGTCAGACATCAGTGGCTCTCGCTGCTGGCGAGGCAGCCGTTCACGGCATGCCTGACAGGAGCCAACGGTGTCGGCAACATCGCGGTCGATGCCGGCCCAGTATACAGACTGGCGTGCGCGGCGCTGAGTGCGTTCGACTCCTTGGTGCGAGTCGTGCAGGCGCTGCAGAGTCTCTGCTCTGAGACTTCTGGGGATGACCAGACGAGGGCCACATACCAGGATGCCGTCGTCAACGGCCAGGCGATCTCGCACGCCCCAGTATGGCCTCAGGGCAGCGGGCAGGTCACGTCTCTGATCAGGGAAGCCGTTTGTCACGGCCTCGCACAACGCCACGTACTCGGCGTCGGTGCGGGCGGCGTCGCGGACGTGGGTCAGCGTGGCATCCTCGATGGGAGACACCCGGGCTCCGTCTGGATCCAGCTGGGTCACTGAGCGCACGACGAGAATGTGGGGCTGATGAGTCACGTCATCTTCGGCTTCCTCGTCGTCTGGTGTGGAGTCATCCACGAGGGCTCTGGAGATAGCATCTGGGATGCAGTGATGCTTGCCAGACTGCCAGATTGTCGTGAAGCTATACGCCAGGAGCTTCATGCGGAGGCGCCGCAATCGGGGATTGTCGATCTCCGGCAGAGATTTCTGGTTGAGGATGGGCACCAGCGGGCGGTGGTCGGTGAGAACGTCGAATGACGGGAGGCCTGCCAAAAACAGGTGGCACTTGCGTACGGCCCAGGTCACAGCAAGGAGCTCCAACTCGATGACGGCGTATCGTGATTCCGTGGCCGACAGGAATCGTGAGACGCATTGTACCAGCCGCCACTGTTCGTCGTGACGCTGGAGAAGGGCGTATCCAAGGCCGTGCAACCGAGAGGCGTCGGTCTGCAGGGCGGTGGGTCGTCGCGGGTCAAAGTACGCGAGCACTGGGAGTGAAACGAGCGTCCTTTTCACTGCCTCGAAGGCCTGAGTGTGAGCCTCGGTCCATACCCATATGTTCTGGGGCCGCAGCAGGTCACGCAGCGGCTCGGCCGCCAGCGCAGTGTCAGACGAGGAGGCACCCAGTTGGTTTACCAGTCCAATGAAACTGCGCAGATCTGTGAGATTGGCAGGTGTGGGGAACTCAGCGATGGCCTTTACCTTCCGCTGGTCGACTGTGTAGCCGTCGGGGGTCACATCGTAGCCACAGTAGCTAACCAACGGCTCGGCAAACACCAGCTTGCCGGGGTGCAGCGTGATGCCGGCCCCGTCACACCGCTCCAAGATTTGGATCACGTGTTGCAGGTGCTCTGCATACTGGCAGTCGTGTGCCAACACATCGTCAACGATTTTGCACGTACGACTGATGCCGGAGAGGGCTTGGTCACCTCGCCGGTTATATTCGTCTCCGCTGGCGGAGAGACCTTGAGGCAGTCGTAGCATTCGGAACCGACCCCACGGCGTAATGAAGCAGGTGAGGTCCTGGTCACGGGAGTCTAGTGGCACCTGAAAGTAACCTGATCGGGCGTCCAGCTTCGTGAAGTAACGCGCCCCGACACCGATGGTGGAGACCGCCTCCTGCGGTGTGCACACCGGGTGGGCGCCACGCCGAACTTACTCGTTCAAGCGGGTGAGGTCGACAGTCAGGCGCACTGCTGATCCATGGCTGCCAGCAGGATCTGTGCGTTTCGCCACTGGGACGATGGGGTGGCACCAATCGGTGGGATAATCCACGGGAGCGATGACACCCTGCTCGAGGAGCTCATCCAATTGCTGACGGATATCATCCTGCCACGCGAAGGGGATGGGCCGAGCTGCTGTGACAGCATGTGGACGGGCGTCGTCCGTCAGCTCGATGCGTGCCGGGCCACTAGCCATTTCACGAAGAGGCGGGGCCGTGCTGAAGACGCGTGGGAATGCGTCTTTGAGTTTCGCCAGGTGAGCTGCTCGTTGCTGCCGGGAAGGCTCCCCAAAAGCCGGGTCTTAGGTCGGCAGCGGCCCACCAACAGAGCAGGTCACTGGGTCATCCGACTTGTGTGCCAGCGTCTGGCTCGTGCTGACTTTTCTTCGGCGCGGGGCGCGCACCGGCGCCTCCTCTCGCGTCCTCGTAGAGGTGCTGCCATCTGGCGGCGGTGACAGCCCGTCTCGTCGGACAGTGCTGCCGCCACGCGGCGGCGACGGCTGTGACTGCGCGCGCCGACGAAGCGCATGGCCAGGCGGCGCAGCTTCCGTTTCCGTTCCACCGGTGGCGACGCTCGCCACCTGAGTGGGGAAGTCCGGTGGCAGAATTCCGAGGGCGATCGAATCATGCCAGGACAGCAGCGCGCTGTCCAGGCCCTGTATGACGTGCACGGTCACTGTCGCTGTGATTGTACTCAAGGTCAGGTCGCACTGCACAGTCCCATAGCATCGTAGCTCGTTGCCACCGGCTGCATATAGCTTGTCCGCGGGCGGGGACAAACGACTTATGTTGACGTTCAGGTCGGCAGCCTGCGCCAGGCCAATGCAGGAAGTCTCCGCTCCGGTGTCAGGGGTCCAGAGCGCTGAGCCGGCCCCATGATGATGGGTCATAAACAGCCTGATCCTGGGTGAGCGGCGGGATGACAGGCCATAAACGCGGATGTCGGACACGTTCGCGCGATACTGGCCCGAGTCCCGGTCTCTTTGTCTGGAGCTGCGGCGCAGGCGCGTTCCAGATGTCGCGCCACGTTGACGACACATGGCCTGAAAATGGCTGCGACGGTGACACAGGTGACACGTAGCCATCCGGGCAGGGCATGCCTGCTCATCGGCGTGCGGATAGTGACCGCAAGCGGGACACCTGTCCAGCGTCGCATGCGATTCGGTCCGACGGGTGTCTGAGCGGCTGGAGTCCCTTCGACGAGTGCCTGGGCGGCTGGAGTCTGGCCGACGGGCACGGGCAGTCCTGTTCCGACGATATGCGGACACAGGTTGGACGTGGCCGCTTGTCATGGCAGCCGAGTTCTGACGGGCGTTTTCTTGCCACACGGCAGGTGTGGGCTGCTGACTGCAGGGTGAGATCATTTTCGCTCAGAAGCGCACGCAGGGTGTCCTCATCTCGGATCCCAGTGACGATGCGATCACGAAGCTGCGAGTCTGTGCAATGCGGACAGAAGTCGCAAAACTGGGCGATTTCGCGCAAAGCCATCAGAAACTCATCAAATGTCTCACCGTCCGCTTGCTGACGGCGGAAGAACTCTCGACGGTCCAGGACAACGTTGCGCTGCCGACGCAGATGACGCTCCATGCCCCGGATGATGGTCTGGATGTCGGACGTGGAGACGTCAATATCCAGGCCGTGCCGTAGGGTTCGCGTCCATTGGTCGTCGAGCAGGGCGACGAGGGCGGCGGTTTGACTCGCCGGCGGGAGGTCATACAGACCGGTGAGAATGGCGTACCCCTCGAATTTGTCCCGCCAAGAGGCGAACTCGCGCAGGCTGGCACCTTCCATCAGCCTGGGGGCAGGCGTTGCTGTCGCACCCAGCCGTCTCGTGCCGCGGGTGGCTGGACCAGGGTCAGCACCGGCGGCATCGGTGCGTCCGGCATCGGAGTCGGTCAGCGTGCTGTGCTGCGGTCTGGCCTGGGTGGCCGATTCGGCCAGCGCCAGAAGCCGTTCCTCTCTCCTGGCGGATGCTGTGGCTTGCTCCGTAAGCAGATCCGTCAGGCGGGAGAGTGTTTCTGTGAGAGCGTCCGGATCCATACTACCGACCGCGCCATGTGGTGGTGCACGCTTAGTCCTCACTGTCTGCTAGCGATGCACTGATAGATCACGGTCTCTTTATTCACTGTCCAAGGTTCGGCTATACACGCTGTTGTCTCGAGGCTTGCCCTGACGCGACTGGCCCTGTCGGGGCGGACAGTCGGGAGTGGGTCGCGCGTCCGTGGTGCCATAACCATAAACCACGGCCCGCGCGCCGCACATGCGACACACGCACAACAATACCCTCTCTTTGACAGAATGCCTGAAGTGGTTGTCTTTGGGAGCTAAAGCTACTGCAGTCTAGCAGGATGTGGCCTATGTTTAACGTGGTGTCGCAGGTATCGCAGTGAGGTGTTGTGTGTTGGTCACCTACCCTCTAATCGAGGTTGTGTTAGTTTTGTGCAACCAGTTCTAAGTCTAGTGAGAATGACCTCTTTTTGTCGGTGAGATTGATTTGATGTGTTCCATGTGCCTATCGTTGGTTTGATTGCGTAGGTGTGGTTGGATTTATGTTGTGTTGAGTTGTGTTGTGAACATGTGTTCTGTTGATGTTGGCGAATATGGCGTTGTAGGGGTGCTTTGCAATCGTTTGCCGAATATTCCACGCTAGGGTAAGTGTTCAATGATAAGGCTCGCTTTGCGAGCCGGTCTGCTTCTTCGTTACCTGGGATGTTGGCGTGGCCCGGAATCCAGAGGAAGGAAAGTTCATGTTTACGTTATGGGCCACGATTTGTTGGATTCGATCAATGACGTGATGCGGACAGTCGTGGGTGTTGCTAATTGACTGGAGGACGGATTTGGAGTCCGAGCAAATCACTACGTTTCTGGCTTTTCGCCTCATGAGAATGGAGATGGCGGCCAGAATGGCCATTGCTCAGCGGAGTAGATGGATAAGTTATCCGGTAGACGCTTGGAAAGTCTGAGACCTGGTCCAGCGATGCCGATGCCTACCTTAGCCTCGTGTTTCGACTCATTCGTGAATACGAATGATTTGTGATTGTTGTCATCGGCGAACTTGTGGAAGATGCCAAGAATTTCCGCCGATGCGATAGGGATTTCTTCTCCGAGAGCAAGTGCTCGACCTTTGGTTGACTGAAAGTCCAGAATGGCCTAGTGGGCGGTCGAGCTGCAGTGGATGGCATTGCAAGGTTAAGATCTGAGAGAGCCGTGTCAATTTGAATGCTATATGGTGGAAGTTTGCGCGCAAATCCGCTCTTGTCGTATGTCAGGCGTAAAGCAGCGCTGTGCCGGATGATGTTTAATGGATTTGATTTTGATGTGGTAGCGGCACAGCTGTCGTTTTCAATTTCGCCGTGATCCAGTTTACGTATTCCAGTGGTGCAGAATCTGGTACCACGAAGGCATCACCAGACACACATTGACTAAATTATTAAGATGCTTCCTTTTCAGCCACAATGACGTACGTGTGCGGCAGCAATACGGAAGTACGTCATTACCAGCTGGCTGGTTCAAGTGCGGCACTAATTTCGACCACTGCCGCAACCGCCGCCACTTCGACACCGGTAATGGTCTGGTTAGGAAGCCCTCACGCGTTCCCCGGCGTTGTTTACGGTCAAAGTCGCTGTCACCGGTCCTGAAAACAGGACCGGCTGGCGGCTACTCGGCCTAACACGGACCCAGTCAGAGTCGGCCCTCCTACCCACAGCCGTACAGACGTCATTGACTATGCAGAGCAGCCACCAGATTCGCAGTCGTGGACCGTGTTGACTGGTTAGCAGCTGCACAAACACTAGCTTCTCACAGAAAATAATGCCGCAAATGCATACAAATGACCGCGAGTGCGTACGTTGGCCTGGACACACAACGGTAAAACTGATTCATATGTCCGCTGAGGTTCCCGCAATGTAACTGCCGACCATCGTCTTAAATAGAAACATATGGAGCTCGTGGGACTTGGAAAGGA
Source organism: Ashinkailepas kermadecensis (assembly GCA_034440615.1). Taxonomy (NCBI): domain Eukaryota; kingdom Metazoa; phylum Arthropoda; class Thecostraca; family Neolepadidae; genus Ashinkailepas; species Ashinkailepas kermadecensis. The sequence goes on along the minus strand of JAOTOM010002053.1, from coordinate 17,618 downwards.
ATTCACATTCTTCGTTTGTGTGGCTAGCAAACAAACAGCCAGCACAAGGTTTTCTTTTCTTCTATTCAGTACATACCACGCAGTGAATCCTTTGGGTACCTTCAAGTGACCGCCTGGGGTAACTTTTGAGGAATTTCCACGTTCAATGTAGTTCTGCATCATGCCACAATGGTCTCATAAAGATCGTAATACGTGAAAATGTCCCTGACTTATGTATAGTATTGGCATAGTATAGCATAAAGATCCAGGGATACCATATGTTTTCATGCAATAGGGGTCCAGCAGTGAAAGGGGGTGGTGTAATGCTCTATGTGAATAGCTTATTCAGTTCTCAAAAAGTAACAGATGGGGTAAAAAATGTGTCTGTGGAGTCCATTTGGCTTGATGTTGCTGTGGGAAAAGGCAACAGCAATAAACTGAGAATAGGAGCTTTGTACCGATCAGGAACCTTGCCACATTCTCAGCAACTGGAGCTCGATAAGGTGATTTGTCAGGAAATCAGTAGAAACTTTCAGAGGAAATGCCTTATTCTTGGTGACTTTAATCTGAAAGGATATGAAAATGTTGGTGTTGGCTCCCCAGCATGTAAACTGTTTAGGAAATGCCTTGAAGAGGGCTTGTTCTTACACCAGTTTGTTACAGAACCAACTAGGCAGAGCTCATTCTTGGACCTTGTCTTCTCGGATTTAAGTGATTTAGTTCAAGACTTGACTGTAGGAGAAACTCTGGGAAGAAGTGACCATAACATAGTGAGATTCAAGGCACACGTAGCATGGATAATCATAATCAAGGATAATTTGGCAAAGGTTCCAAATTTTAACAGGGCAGACTTTGACTGCATGAGAGCGGCTTCAAGTGCCATACAATGGGAAGAAGAATTATCCGATTTAAATGCCTGTGAAATGTGGGAAAAGTTCAAATCTTACTTGAAGGAAATTCAGATTAGACATGTCCCCCAAAAGCAAAGGCGCAAAAGAAGGGTAGGAAAGCCAGCATGGCTTACACCAGATTTGACAAAAGCAATTAAGGCTAAGAAAGATGCATTTAGAGTATTTAAGGAAGCTTCAAATATAGTAAATCTAAGGTTGTATCAAAAAGCTAGAGATGCTGTGAAGCAGAAAACCAGAGCAGCAAAGCGAGCAAAAGAATTGGATTTGGCTAGGAACTGTAATGGGGACAGTAAAAAGTTCTTTAGTTTCTACAAGCTAAGTAAAGTTTCAAGCACAATTGGTCCACTGAAAGTAAATGGGATTATGTTGAGTGAGGATGGTGAGATGGTTGAGGAACTGAGCAAGCAGTTTAAATCAGTGTTTACGTTGGAGGATGTGACTAATCTGCCAACTGTGAACCACAGCTCAGTGACAGGTGATCAGTTACATGATGTTGATTTCATTGATAGTGATGTTGTTTTTAATTATATCAGGAAAATAAAGCCAAACAAGGCAGCAGGACCTGATGGAATTTATGCTAGGGTATTGCGGGAAGCTGAAAAGGAACTGGCAATTCCACTTAGTATAATATTTTGTAGATCAGTTTCAAAAAATGAAATTCCAACAGATTGGAAAAGGGCAAACGTAGTTCCTATTTTCAAGAAAGGAGAAAGAGGGAAAGTTGAAAACCATAGGCCAGTAAGCCTCACATCCCTAGTCTGCAAGGTACTTGAATCAATTATCAAGGATATAATAGTTAGTTTTCTGGAAGGAAACAGATTGATTCAAGATACTCAACATGGGTTTAGAAAAGGGCGATCGTGTCTCACAAATCTCTTGGACTTTTTTAATTTTGCTACAGAACAATTTGATGAGGGAAATCAGGTTGATGTAGCATATCTTGACTTTAGCAAGGCCTTTGACAAGGTACCTCATAAACGGTTAATGATGCAGCTTCAGGTCCATGGTATTGCGGGTAACATCCTAAAATGGATAGAGTTGTGGCTTTCAGATAGACAGCAGAGAGTGATGCTAAATGGTACGAAGTCATCATGGCAAAATGTTCTAAGTGGAGTCCCCCAGGGGTCAGTACTGGGACCGCTATTGTTCATTATGTTTGTAAATAACATTGAAGGTGGCCTAAGCAGTAAGGTTTTGAAATTTGCAAATGATTTGAAGGTCTTTAGGGCAATAACAGGGCACAATGAGCAGGTCTTGCTGCAGAAAGACTTAGACGAGCTTGTGAAGTGGTCCGAAAAATGGCAAATTAAATTTAATTTTGATAAGTGCAAAATCATGCATGTAGGTAGGCAGCATATCAAGGCTCCGTACTTGATGGGTGGCCAAGTACTATCTGTGACTCAGCAGGAGAAGGACTTGGGTGCTATTTTGAACACAAAATTTGGGTCATCAGAACAGACCAAAGAAGCCAGGAAGAAGGCACTAAGAATGCTTGGGGCAATAAATAGGATTGTATCATACAAAAGTGAGGAAGTCATCAAGAAGCTTTACTGTGCATATGTCAGGCCACATTTGGAATGCTGTGTCCAAGCTTGGTCCCCTAGTTATGAAAAAGATTGTTGGCTTTTAGAGAGAGTACAAAAGAGGGCAACAAAAATGGTGAATGGTATAGGCAACCCGGTATATGAGGAAAGATTGAAGAAACTGAATATGTTTTCACTTAGATATAGAAGGCTGAGAGGAGATCTCATCGAGGTCTTTAAATTTGTTCATGGTCAGGAACAGGGTTATCTCAGGGAACTGTTTGAATTTAACAGAAATGATGCAACTAGAGGTCATCAATTCAAAATTAAAGTTAATCACAGCAGGACAAGGTTAAGACAGTCTTTCTTCATCAACAGGGTAGTAGAACACTGGAATCAGCTGCCAGAATCCATTGTCAGTAGCAACACACTGAAAATCTTTAAAAACAGCATAGACAATCATTATAAGAATAGGGGGCTTGTTTTTCTGTATTCCAGGGAGAGTTGATCGACGTATTTGGTGGACAACTGGTTCAGTGTACAGAGTGCAACCAAGAAGGGCCCTTGTGGCTCATAGTTGCACTGATCTTTTATGTCTTTATGTCTTCATGTCTTTATGGTACAGAACAGGCGGATGCAAAGTACCATGGCTATGGCTATTAATAATCTTTAGAATATCTCCGCAATTTAGGATGCCTATCAGTTCACCCGAATAATTATAGATCAAGCCTATATTATGTTTCTTCAGCCTCACCAACATATGTTTGTTGCCTGTATTATACTCCAAGATATGCTGAAAAATATTGTTGCAGATACCAGCCGGTTAGGTAGATATTTAAGTTCTAAGTGAAACAGATACACAATGCATGGTTAACATGAATAAGCAAAGATATAACTGAAATCGATTAACCTTACCTGCTATAACGTACCATGTCTGACATAATTTTAAAGTCAAATTGGAACTGACTAACTAACACTGAATTTAACCTTGACTTCGTCGTGACATAATCTAAGCGTAAGCGTATGTCTACACGATAACTATATCTATGTCTATATATATACATATGTATATATATACATACTCGCATATGTATCACGGTCGATGTGATATAATACCTCTGATTGCTATGTTCGTCAATCGACTGATCAAAGTTTAATAAAGTTGAAACCTCATTTGGTGTATAATTGTCTATGTTTACATCAATCAATATTTGTATATCTACAGAAGTAGCCATAATGTGATAGAAGTTGCAGATATCCTTTCCGGGGAATATGACCATGTACAATGATAGTGATCGTGTGGTGTGTCGCACTATCACGTTAATTGCAGTTGAACTATGGCTGAGAAAAAAGTTTGAGATGTTATTCTATGTGTATGGAATTACTACACCTTGATGGGTTTTCTTCAGTACACCGCTACACTAATAACCAACCAAGTGCTTACTTTGTCTCCCGCTCTCAAACTTCGAACTCTTCAATTATCCATCTCTCCATCTCTCCATCCCTCTATCTGTCCATCTATCCATCTGTCCATCTATCCATCTCTCCATCTACCCATATGCCGTCTTCGAGATGGTTGCTGCACTCTCCAAGTTAGGGAGACACACCGGCAACATTTTAACATTGACACATTCCACTCATACCACTGCACCTAATCTAAATTCCTCACTCATCTCCGCGGGAACCACGGTTATCGAAATCCTAAAGCTTTCAAAACAGCCATTAATATTTCACGAGTGGTTATGCACGCAGACTTATTAGCATTCCTACAGCCTTTGCTCAGTCCCACGGCGAGTGCCGAGACGCCCTCCCCCTTTGAAAGTGAGATTCCTCATCCGCATGCACTAAAATACAGTTTGGGACCCAGTGATGTCTCAAATCCGCATGGTGATCCCTCACTTTCGCCCATAGCTGCTTTCTTGAAGTCAACTTTTGTCACATCACACAGAAGAATTTGTGTGCACCACACTGCGATGTTCATTGGGTGGATGCTTCGAAGACCGACTGTCTTGAATTTTGAAACCGGCCGATCGATTTGCGTTGAAGTTTGCTTTAATGGATCTGGAAACGGCCAGAGCACCTTGATGTCTGCCACAGATATGGGTTTATGTTCGAAACCATTTTTTGTTTTTGTTCGACAGCCATGACAAGAATAGCAGTGCATGGAATTAGTTGAGTGACTTATGTTATGATATCACTCTGTGGCGAGTACATCTAATTTAGCTTTTGTCATTTTTTGAAAATGCTACGCATGTGTTTTTAACCTGAAGCGCTTAACAACTATCCGGAAGGAGTGACAGTGCGTTCCAGGCATTGTGCCGTTCGTTTATCGTGTACTGTTCAACTGCTCACTGTTTCCGTGTGCTGCTTTGTTTACTTGCAACTTGCATTCCATGACAACTACGGAACAAACATTCCATGACAACTACGGAACAAACATTCCATGACAACTACGGAACAAACATTCCATGACAACTACGGAGCAAACACACACCTACGTACATGCACACATACACAGCTACACAGCTACAAACCCAAACCCAAACACACGTACACGTACACGTACACGTACGCGCACGCGCACGCGCACACGCACACGCACACGCACACGCACACGCACACGCACACGCACACGCACACGCACACGCACACGCACACGCACACACACACACACACACACACACACACACACACACACACACACACACACACACACACACACACATATATATATATATATATATATAAACGCTTGACCTACCATCTCCAGTCTGATGCTCCCCATCAGCACGCCAGATGCGTCCACGGCAGACGACTTACCAGACAGGAGCTGGTCGAAAACAACGAGGCCATCGCCCACCAATCGAACAGGAGGAGACTGTGTGCTGTGGAGGCTGTTATCATCCGAGAACGACTCCCTAGCCTCAATACGCAGAGTGATTGCCAAGGCGTACTTACCCTCTGTGCTTTATTCCCTGGTTTTAGGGCTGGGAGCTGAATATGTGTGTGACAATGTCGTGACGCATGCTTCGAATTTTGGCGTTTTAACCAATTACCTTTCTTGATAGCGCACGAACTTGGCACTTAAAATGTTGAGAAATGTCAAGGATACATTTCAGCTTGATCGTGTCTAGACAATAGAAGAAACGTCGCGAACTGTATGATTATTGCTGGTGATCTCAATGCCATGCTGAAGTGCCCAACCCTTTTCGAATAAATATTCATCAAAATCAATGGTGCTTCCCTCCGTAACCAAGTGCCCCCTACCGATAAAACTAACGAATACCCCCTTCCCCAGATGTATTCAGATCAGATGTAACTGCCGGTAACATGGAGGCTACAGCCCAGCTTGTGCTGGTGCTGTTTTCACATGCTTCAGCAGTTCTCTTTTTTTACAGCATTTGTCACATGCTGCCGGACATTGTTAACTCGGGTTGTTAAAGACCTCCCTCTAATTTTCAAACTAAGCGGTACACGACAGCGAACTGGATGTCGTCGAAAAGCCCTAGAGGAAAGGATCCGAAAATAGCCTCACTTTATTTAAAATAATTTTGAGACTCACAATGGTTTTTCTAGGAACAAAGTGACTAATCACAATATATATCCATGTCTGCCAAAGATACGGAGTTCAGAAAGTATTCAAACGTAATGCAAACGTAATACGTAATACAAAGAAAGTAATCAGACGTAAGAAAGATGAAGTAAAGATACTTAATTTTGTCTCTGTCACGGTAAAACCTTCTGGGGACGTAAAGAGCCCCATAGACGTTAATGATGATATAATGATGATGGCAAAGCTGATGAGCAACACAATAATTCCATATTGAATGAACACCGAAATCACAGTGCGAGCGATGGCACATCCCGCCACAAAAAGAATGCTGTTGAAGCCAAATAGTGAGAGATAGGGCATAGGGAAAAATTAAGAAACCTCCTGCAGCATTGATTATTTTGCATGAATGCTTCATAGGAACGATCAGTATTACGTGATTTATTCCAAAAAATCCCTTTCGACTGCAAATTCGGCATGTCCATGTGGCCTCATTCTGGAATACTGCCCCAAAGGTAAATTTCAAAGTGGAATGTCATCAACACTGATTTCAGAGAACTGGCACCTTGTACAAGGGTGTTAAGCGAAAAGACAGGATTGATTAACACTCCAATGACATATGATGATGGCACATTACATACATCCTGCCAGTATCCAATAATATGCAGTCCTCCGGCACTGGTCACACCCACATTGTTCTGTATGTTGAAAGAAACATCCGCATGGCAAAAACGGCAAATTAATGTGATGTCCCTGTACTCAACTATTGCGAAAATGTGGCAAAATCACAGGTGTGGTACATACCATAGCAATTTATGCGCATAATTGCAATATCTCAATTCTTCATTTCTTGCAATTTTGATCTATGATGGAAAAAAGTTGAAAATAGAAGAATGTCACCCAGTCTAGCTCATTTACACCTAATTCTTATGGATGTTCAACCATGTGAAACCTTACAATGTTAAAGAATGCAAGGTCTGTGTAAGGTGGATTATGCAAGACTCATTGATGTTAAATTGCACGAAACATACTGAAGTTCACATAAATGAAAATATATAGATGAATCTATAATTGCCACACAATTATAGATTGTGTGTCCAATTACATTGCGAATGTTGGTGTTTGCATTAGCATCTTGCAATATCTTGGAACACTTAGCTACGAGTTTGCAGCCTTATAAACATTTTATAAAGCCATATTCAAGTAGATAGAACTACACTTGATAATTATACATGAGCAATGTCTTAAAAGTAATCAAGACACACATGATATTTTTGCAGCCAAAGACATTCACGATATATGCTTTACATACATTTTACTTCGGCAAAGCAAACAAAGCGGTAAGGCCAGGTTAGGGTTTGTGGGAGATTTCGAAAATCTTGGGACATTGTCTTTGATATTTCGGAGAAAAAAATATGAAGGAGTAAGGAAGTTAGGTAGATTAGGCTGGACTAGGTTAGGTGATATTCTTTGTTATTTAAATTTGGCATTTTTTTTAAAGCAGTTGTTTTCTTGACTTTTTTCTTTGGAAAACCTTAAGGGAAATATATTAGGCTAGGTTAGCCTATGCTATGCTAGGCTAAGATTTTCTTTGAAATTTGACATTGTTCTACACCATATACTACCTAACTCAAACCACGCTCTTTTGGTGTTACATTACTTGCCAACTGAAAAGTAAGCATTTGCGATGGAAACAAGTGATCACATAATGTTCATAAACATTGCATTCAAGCAAGTTGATCTGAAATCCCTAAATACAAATTGACTGCATACACAATATTAATTTACCACTTTTGCCATTCTAATGCTACTTTAAAAAAACAGCTTCAGTGGTCAGTCTGTGGCCAATGCTTCAGCAATGCATATTTTCATGGATGAGTAGAATACATGTCTTGTAGCATCATAAAATATTTGTAGAACATACAACAAATGCTCGCTTTCCACTCAGCACCTCTGAAAACATGGAGGGCTTTAGGGCGCATTGATTTCATTGTTTATGAAACACTAAGAACATGAGCAGCAACGATGTGGCTCAGCTCTAAAACAAATCACGAGCAATGATACACCTCTATTTAGACAATAGTCAAGGGAAAATGGAAAAATTGGTCCAAGGAGTCTACAACATAATTTCAAAAGATTGTTATCTAGCTTCCACGTTTTTGGAGAAGCAATGGTAGGTCAAATTGAACAAACTTATTTTCATTCACATACAACCACAATCCCACATAATATTTTGATATTGGTAAGCATGCATCGGTAGGTACCCATACCTACATTAAATAGCAGAAAATTCACATCACAAATGTCGTGGTGAACCACATTAGGTTAAGTATTAACACGCGCCCTGGAGGGCCTCTGAAAATTACGCGCACTGGAGGGGTGGGGGAGGGGGGGGGGGAGGGATTCCGCACTCCAGAAGATCTCAGTTACTATCATAGCTAGAGTATCAACATTTTCAGAGTCGATGGATATGGTGGTGAATTCTATTGTGCGGAAATTTCATAACTTTAGGTCAATATCTTCAAGGTCAAATCAGGTCACATATGTCATATTTGGCTCGTGTTGCGTGACTTGGCTTGACATTGTTATGGATCGCTGCGATTGTGTTTAAATGCTCCAAAATGAGCATCAATGATGATTTGGACATAGCTAATGATGCAATACCGATGATAGATCCGGAATTTGACCTCAGGTCACCTATATATCAGCACTTTGTCGGGTCAGTTACCGGTTCCAGTTACCGGAACCGGGCCGCCCGCCGGCCCGGCGGGCGGCCCGGCGCAATCGGTTTCACGAAGAAAGGACTGAAGTACATGAATGAAGTATGGAAACGCTTCATGTTCACAAGGTTCACAATGACAAAAACAGAAGTTTTCAGTAGGGTATTTTGCAGTACATGTAATATTACATGAATCGCATGACTGTCATTTGCGTTTATGACAACCTTCCAGTTGAACAAGTTTGGTTCTATTGACCTGTCATTAACTTGACCTGAGTTGACCTTTGTGACCTAGCATGATCTTGAAACAATAAAGCATAACAATAGACATCAAATAAGTCGCTAGTATTGCCATGAACAATTCGCTTTTGCCGATATAAGGGAAGCGCATCAGCGTCGATTTGTGTGGTCTTATGCTACGAATTTTTTTTACTTTGACGGCTTCTAACTCGACAAAAAAAATTCTGCCGATTTTCGTTTTTCTTATTATAAGCGACGTGCCGGACATTTCTAAGCAGGTACACAAAACATGGCGCAAATCGACCGGTACAATTGGGAATTATTTACGAAAAATCGGAGGGGTGGGCCGATTTCGCCCCCACACCTTTCCAGCGTGCGTGTTAACATCGGTGCTGAAGATATACATGTTGAATTCCCATGATGCAGAACATGATGACATCAAACGGCATTTAATGGGACTTGCAAACACACACAATATATATTTACATATATATGTATATATATATATATATGTGTATATATATATATATATATATATATATATATATATATATATATATATATATATATATATATATATATATATATATATATATATATATATATATATATATATATATATATATATATATATATATATATATATATATATATATATATATATATATATATATATATATACATATACATATACATATATACATAAATGTATATATGTATATACATATATATATATATATTTATATATATATATATATATAATAATAAGCTTGCTACCTGTCGACGGTTTTCTAAGGGTCGCATTCCTTTATATCTCTTGTTTGCATCCCGAGGCACACATGTGTTGGCTGTCCTGATCTATGGGCCCACCGAGGGAAGCCCCACATTGAAAGGCGCGATTAAGGTACATACAGCTAAATTTGATAGGCTACTGCTGCATCTAATATGAGGACGGCAAATTAAATAAATAAATAAATAAATAAATAAATAAAGATATATATATATACATATATATGCAAACATACATACATATATATATGTACATATATATATATATATATATATATATATATATATATATATATATATATATATATATATATATATATATATATATATATATATATATATATATATATATATATATATATATATATGCGTGTGTTTTTGTAGTCATCACGCAAAGCCATGTTGTTCTGGAAGCGACCATCCATCAGTTAGTGGCGCTTAGTCTGGTGTACACAGGGTTCGGAGTGCTGGTCCATTAATCACCACTTGATCCATGCCCAGTTATGCAGTGTGTGGCTCAGCTGCCGCCCGCTTCACACGCAGCTGTGTTCCTCTTGGCAGACGACTGCTGAGCGATTGGCGGACGGCATGTGCAGACGGAGCTGGACCGTACGACAGCTGCGGAGTCTGCCTGATCGCCAATTAAGCTCACCAGTGGCCCTCGACGCCTGTCGGCGGCTGCGTGAATGCGCATCGGGACGTCTGTTTATACTGCACATCTCCGCCATTTTCGACTCCCAGATGTGGGGATGGGAAATGAATGTGCTGAGGTGTTGGTATGGGGAAATTCATATACTAAGATGTCTCTTTCGGGGTATTGTACCGTCTGCTGTGAAAGTGACCGTGTGGTATGCCACACAATTGTGATAATTACAGTTGACAAGTGGCTAAAAAGTAATTTGAAGACACTATTGTTTCGTCTTTACGGTGGATTGGCTTAGTGTGCTTGGCACATCTGTATACATGGTAGCAAAGCGGGTGCTTAAAAGACATTCAGAAAAATATAATGAATTTGAAAATGACATTCACATATCAATACACCATAGTAGTCGTGATTTTCATAGGGAATGCGATCGCGCCAAGTTTATCAGGTGCGGCTGGTAAAAACTAGCTGGAGCCATCTTGGTCGACCGGGAAAGTCAACCAATCTTTGCACGTTCGCATGAATAGATAAATGCTATAAATACCAACACAAAGTTGGCTAATAAAAAGAACTTAATTGGGTATATTAACAGAGGTTGAAACAGCATGCATGAATCAGCAGTTTACGTTATTCATGTGACGTTAAGAATGTACTTCGCTATTGCACGTACCAAGTTGAGTGTGCACCTGCGAAGCTTGGCTCGACGCTATTGGTGAGGAAATCCTGACTTGCGCACCAACTGGACCGCGAGATAGCGATCTGACATTTGCCTGGCGACTGATAATCTCGCATGGTATCCTGCGTTTAGCTAGTAGTAGTAGTATCCGCCCCATCTAGCTGGGCGAAAATGGTATTGGGTCGTCTCTGGAATGACCGTCCGATTTCCTCAATTCGCAGTGCTCACAGACGATTTGAACGAGCGAGCCACGCATATCGACTAGCCCGATACCAAAGCTGACGATGGCATATGGGTGAGATATATAGAAGGTAAGTTTCCGGACAAAATACGAAAGTATCTCCCTGCGCGAGATTAGTTAATTACAAACATGCTTTTAACGTAAAATGATAGTAATTAGTAACTGTATAAGTAACGTTTAGTGATACCCAAGCAAGTTCTGAAGCTTAATGTTGTGGAATATTGCATTCGATCCTCGTGCAGGTGAAGCGACATGGGCTGGTGCATTTCAGCCATTTTGTTACACTTACTAGAGTCAAACTTGCATGTGCTTATCTTGAGGATATTTTGAGGGGCAGAATCTGGATTGCATTAGATGACTTATAAGTGTAATCAATAGTTCCTTCTCCTTTGACTGATCATTCTCATATTGAAGTTTTGGCTTTTAGCTGCCCCACGGAAAAACTCACACCAGAAAGTGGAGTAATTCTACAGTGCCAAAATATCCAACCTTTTCTTAATATTTTTACTCCCGGCATAGACCGGAAAATCTAGGCATAGTTTTACACCATGGAGTAAGTATACTCCCCATAACTTGAGAGTGGTATTATGCCGTTAGAGTATATTTATTCTTCAAATGGGGTAGAATTACACCAAAAAAATGCGTAGTCCAGCACGGTGCCAAACAGTCCAACCCTACCTCAATTGTTCTATCCCGGCGTAAAACATGGCGACAATGGTGAATAGGATGATAGTTTTACACCTCTAGAAATACCACTACTAATAATTCTACTCGATGCGTGGTTATGCTGAATGTTCCCTGGAATATAAAGTAAAACATAGTAAGGTACACACGCATTTTCGCAGTTTACACTGCAGTGAAAACGACATTGGCTAGAGCTAATACAACGCCATGGTGTAGTACCTGTTGTAGGATACAAACACAATATATAGTACAATTCCACTCCTGCATTTGCACAACGGTGCCATTCTGGAATAGGTCTGGATCGGAAAGAAATGTCAAGAGGTATGAATGGTCATCAAAGAGGTATGAGGTGACAAGCCTTCTATGTGCTCTTTTTAAGTACACCAATTTAAAACATATTTATTATTAAATTTTACTTTGGATTTTCTCAGTTCTAAAGTGCGCACGAGCACGGAGCGGAGTTTGGCACCAAACCTGCCCCAGGTAGGAAATGAAGCAAACTCGAGTGACACAACGAAAACCAATGTGTTCTGGATGACAGGCTCTCTCGATCAGCTGTACCAGTTTGCATATATCCGGACGGGAAATGGACCTAAAGGTCAGGCTAAAGTTCAGGTTTGCAATACATTTTTAAGTTATCCACTTCAGTTGTCAAACACTGCTCCGCATGCTGTTTAAACATTCAATAAGAATATTTCCCACAAATTGCAAGCCTGCTCACGCTCCGAGCATGGTCGGATCAGCACGCTGAGCGAATTTTTGGCACACAGTTTATCCTGTGACTGGGTAAGAAAGCACGCGAGAAACTTAGGCATGCGCTCACAGCTCCTCATTTTCGGCTGTTGAGCCAATATGTTATCAATGCCACCCTCGTGCGGGTAAGGAGCAAATGTCTAAAGAAAAGTAATTTGGGGAAATGAGGTACCGAATACTGCTCCATTGCTATGCAATACAGAAGAGGGTCCCATGCACAATAGCGCACGCCTAAGAGATAATGTGAGGCCCAGCAAACTAAGAGATAATGTGAGGCCCAGCAAACTAAGAGATAATGTGAGGCCCAGCAAACTAAGAGATAATGTGAGACCCAGCAAACTTGCATTTCTAGCAAGCGCTAAACAGATTGGGTTAATCACAACCAATGCATATGGGAACAAATGTACACCATCATTCCGCCTGCGCACGAGGGATCCTCTTCCAGGGAAATTTCCGACACTTGGAGATGCTTGCAATGCTGGGGCCACGTTTTAGCAGGAATACAAAGTAAAATACTTCTTTAGATGCTTAGCAACATGACAACCCACCCTTAGCAACAACAGTGGAAATGAATATTTCCACATACATTGCTCTTTCAGTTATACAAATTTTGATACCGACCGAAAGAGCCTACAATCCAGTACCTCATGGCTCTTGCTATGCCCTCTAGTTTGCTTCGCTTCCTGACGGGAGCGGGTTCTGCACCAACTCCCGTCCCGTACATGTGCTGATGTGTAAATTGGGAATATACCTAGGTAAGCGAATGTGAAATTGGGGTTATTAACAAGGGTACAATGGAAGCTTTTCCAGAAGTATGTTTCATAACCCCCATGAACATGTTCTGGATCTGAGCACTCTGGCCTTTCTAGAACGTGGTCTTGGCAGACCGGCAAAGATGTCACACCAATATTCTTTAGATGTAACATGGGGTCATCGGGCATTGACTGAAGAGTGAAATTAAAAACACCATTTGCAACCAACTTCAACGGGTACAATATATAATGCTTAGTTTGGGCATTAGATGAGCTATACAAGTACACTTCGAGACGGGGTGCGAGGATCTGACCGGAAGGACAGCGCGGACAGCCAAATACTCGCTCACGCCGATGGGTGTGCTGAACCGAATTCCTAATCAACTCCGTACTTCCGAACTGGGCTCTGTACGGGGGAATTGTGACGGGAGAGCTAGGTCCGTTGCCGATGCGGGGCCAACAAAGTCAACAAAACTTCGAACTTCCCAACTGGGCTCTGTACGGGGGAGTTATGACGTGACAGCTGGGTCCATTGACGATGCGGGGCCAACAGGGTCAATCAGACTACCACCCCCAGCAATACGCAGTAATGTGCAATGACCAATGCAAAAGGCTGTCCATCTCCACCCCCCATCAGGAACGGATAAACAATTTTTTTCCCAGACACCCATTCAGGGACATTCATAGTTGTGCCCCACGGAGAAAATAGTATATCTCCAGATGAATGCCTGTGATGATTTTGCTGGAACCGCCCCTGCCCACCTTATAAATTAATACTGGGAGGCCTGTTCCAATTATTACCTGAGTGACAAGTACAATTTAAGCGACCATCCTGAGGCCAATTTCACTAACATCACAAGCTGTGTATTCCCACCGAATTTGGTGTGCATACACCTTTAGGTAATCTTCAAGTATTACCCCTCACACATTCTTCACATCAACAAGGTACTTACGTCACTGTCAGCTGACTGCCAGCCAGCTGCTGGTGACATAAATATTAAACATGATTACATACAATTAATTAAATACATCTTATTAAATCAAATATAATTAAATAAGACTACCTAAAGGTGTAATAACACCAAATTCGCTGTGATTACACCGCTTGTGATGTTTGTGAAATTGGCCTCTGACTGTTTGGTCAGATCAGGTGCACCTTCTTCAATAAAGGAAGCAAAAAAGAATATAGAACTATGGGACGTCTTATGCACCTTCTAAATCCGACCCTGCCAAGCTGATATAGAAACAACACAACAACACAACTAGTGTTCGTAATCCCGCACATCCAAATTTTCGTGTTCGGAATACAACACACCACCACAAAACAAGTGTCCGTTCTAAAGTTGGTCTTTGTGAGTGGGTAGATAATTTACATCAGAAGAAACTGTATAAATATGGATAGCTTGTTCATTTTTACATTCTGTAAACACCGTACAATTACTGGTTCCGCCATGCCATGCGCCGGTAGAGCCATTTCATGCATGCTGTCTGACGTGTTCGTATAGAGGGCCCCATGTTCCCATTTTCCCCTAATTAATTGTACATTCAAAGTATAATCATCCATTTATTATCGGTACCTATATACCTCCCTACTTACATGCCCCGGTAAATGTGTGCTTTAAGGTGTGTTTTAATACCATGTTTATGTTGGTGACTAGGATCATGGGACCACTTATTTTCTGTGCAAATGCTTACTTTTCAGGTTGTGAGCAAAATAACAGCAAAAGGGTACTTTGAGTTAGGTAACATAGCATAAAAAGAAATGCTCAAAAAACTAAAATAAAAATGGAACAAAACATAACCTAACCTAGCTTAACATCCCTTTGGAGAAAACATTGAAAAATATAAAGAAATTTATTTTCTGAAAATTTTCAACATTTAAAAAACCTAAACCAACCTAACCTAACATAAGCTGCTTTGGAATATTTTTTGTTTATTAAAAAAAAATCAATGCGGGACAAATTTGTCAAAAAATTTCCAACTTAAGAGACCTAAACTGACGTAACCTAACCAAACCTAACCCATTGGTTTGCTTTATGGAGGAAAATGTGAATAGAAACTTGTCTTGCTACCACCCTAAAGCACACTCACACCCATACCTCTACTCATTAGAGGCGGATACAGGGGCACTGGGGGCATGTGCCCCCTCATGGAGAGTGGCGCCTCTTCAGCGAGGCTCGAGTGCACATTCACGAATCACTCAGCGGATTCGTCAGTAAACGAAAGGGATTCCTGACCCCCCCCCCACCAACACACCCAGAGGAATAACATCTGCATATTTTTCAAGTGTCTAATTATGCAATGCGTACTTTCTCTATAAAAAAAACACTCAAGTCCATTTTGTAGGTACTCACCGTCTATTGTTGTCGCTAAACACGACCATATACCACAATGCGAACGCAACCTCAAAGTGCGGTTGATTGAAAATGGCGTGGACCCGATCGAATTGGCGCGCAAATGTGGTAACAAATATGGTTGCACCGCAACGGTGTTTTCCTGCCCGGGGCCGTTTGGCAGGAAAGTAATTTTACTCTAGGATGGTGTGGAATTGCCATTACATGGTGTATTTTCCGACAATGCCAACTTTTACACACATCGTCCTCTACAATTATCCCTTGTGGAACAAATCAACACCACAAAGTTAGCGTGTGTAAAAATACTCCATTAGATTATTCTGGTATATAATTAATATGCACTACAAGGCACGTTCGCGTAATTTTTCCACATCAAAGGCGTAGTTGTATTCCAGAAAGTGGAGTATCCTTGGTTATTCTGGGGAGTATATTTAATCTAAATGGTGTTATTTTTTCAGTGCAGGTAGACATACAAAACTACCACAAATTGTGTCTGGATTCTGAATGAATAACATTATTGTAAGTTCACAAATGTCAATTACGATCATGAAAGGGACCAAGACCTTTTGGGTTGTGAGCCATATATCAGGTCAAATTTCCACATAGGATAACAGCAGAAATGTAATATATTTATTGAAACCTGCGTTACTAAGGTCGTGATGACTTACGTTGACCGAGTTCTAACACTACCAATATATAACCTTATATTAAACGTAACATATACTATGATATGGCATCCTCGAAATATGTAAACAGCTACCCATCAAAGGCGATCTCGGTACATTTCACAAAAACTAGAAATAAGTTTGCTTATGATCTACTACAACATCAACTTAATCAATATTTGGATTTGGCTGGCGATTTGGAGATCGCCATGGAGATCGCCAGATTTGGAGGCGCGAGCCTAAGCAAGGGGTCAGTGAGTGGCAGGTGGCAGGTGGTAGGAGTGGGAGGCAACCTAGTCGAACAGCTCAGCAGGCAGGCATAGTAATATCAAATAGGTCCCAGGCATTTGAGGACTGCCCCCCAGGATAGTAGCAAGGAGACAGTGCTGGTCGTAGGCGACTCTCGTGTGCGGCATTTAGATAGGGTGTTCTGTAAAGGTCGGAGAGGCAGGAGGTGCATCACCAGGCCTGGTGCCAAGGTCAGAGATCTGGTGCCAGTGGTGGCACAGGCCACCAGTGAGCACCAGCTTAGTGCAGTTGTAGTGCAGGTAGGAATAAATAACATAGGTTTAGAGTGCTTAAGGAAGCTTCAAATATCGTAAATCTAAGGTTGTATCAAAAAGCTAGAGACGCTGTGAAGCAGAAAACCAGAGCAGCAAAGCGAACAAAATAATTGGATTGGGCTGGGAACTGTAATGGGGACAGCAAACAGTTCTTTAGTTTTTACAAGCTAAGTAAAGTTTCAAGCACAGTTGGTCCACTGGAAGTAAATGGGACTATATTGAGTGAGGATGGTGAGATGGTTGAGGAGTTGAGCAAGCAGTTTAAATCAGTGTTTACATTGGAAGATATGACTAATCTGCCAACCGCACACCACAGTTCAGTGACAGGTTATTGGATAAACGATGTTGATTTATTGATAGTGATGTTGTTTTCAATCATATCAGGAAAATAAAGCAAAACAAGGCAGGAGGACCTGATGGAATTTATGCTAGGGTATTGCGGGAAGCTGAAAAGGAACTGGAAATTCCACTTAGTATAATATTTTGTAGATCAGTTTCACAACATAAAATTCCAACAGATTGGAAAAGGGCAAATGTAGTTGCTATTTTCAAGAAAGGAGAGAGAGGGAAAGTTGA
>JAOTOM010002052.1:0-88692 GCA_034440615.1 Ashinkailepas kermadecensis | reverse complement strand
CTGTGGTCAAGCATTGGAGTTTGGCTTCGCAGGGGTGGAAGGTAGGTATGCTCTCGGACTGTCGTCACCAGTGGAAGCACGCACGTGACTCGTACGGCATGGACTGGCATGTGATAGCCGTCCACGAATAACGACACAACGGTGTACTTACAGCTATCACTACGATCCTTGTTTTGTGTCTTGAACGCTTGCCTAATAAGTGTGTAATGACATTACTTAACTTATAAGCATAATTTAATCAGCATGTAATGACAATACTCAACAAATCAGGTCGTACAATCGATTACAAGACAATGCAATTTATATTAAAATCGATTGCATAACATGGTTAAAGAACGCAAATTCTGGATGAAGAAAATGGAATGGAGAAATAGGCACAACTTACAGCTGTTGAAGCATTTATCGCTAAAAAAGTAACACATAAGTAACATGATCTGTTGTGTGTGCAGGGGCGGCGCCATCGGGAGGGGAGCAACTTCCCCCCCCCCCCATCTGCTGTCAGTCAGGAGGCCCAACATATGGTCGCCCACTCACCCTGAAGTCTAGGGAAGTCCTTCCCGCAAACAGTTAAGCCGGCTCAGGAGGTCCAAAGACAAGAAAGGAGTTCGTTCAGAAAACCAGATGAAGCCCGTACAACGGTGCAGGTCTCTAGTTTGATAGAAGAAGTCCCCAAGATGCAAGAGGGGGCTCTAAAACTGGCAGGAAGGCCAAGGAAATGAGACGAGGCCCCGAAAGAGGCACAGGAGGTCCATAATATGAGAAAAGAGGCCCCGAACTGGTAGAGGCTCCCAAGGAACGAAACACGAGAACTCTAAGATGATACAGCAGGCCCCAAAATATGACACTCGTAATTATACTCCCTGAGTTGGCAAGATCCCAGCAGGCCCCTCGAGTCCCAGGGTGCTCTTTAGAGGCTCGCCTCCACCCTGCAAACAAAAATGGTGGCGCCGCCATGGTAGCGTGATTCCTCAATTCCGGTCATTCCGCTGTCGAACATGGAAAGAGCGAGGCACGTATTTCAACCAGACACACACAAACTGGACCGCTTACGAGCATAGCTTCTCCACCAGGGGGTTGAAAGTCCGCTCCAGCACCGGCTTGTAGTGTGTGAAGGTGTCGAACGAGTACTTGCCGTGGTAGGCACCCATGCCACTCATGCCCACTCCGCCGAAGGGCAGTTCCTCAACTGCCAACGTCAGGCGTGACGTCACACATGACTGGATGTCACATCGTGAGTGAGACATCTCGTACTGTCGAGACGCCACACACTTATAGACGAAACGCTGCACACCCAGTTCAGACGTCACACGCTGGAGCGAGACCCCCGCCCAGAGGACACCTGGGTCAGATGGCATGCGTTCGCGTGAGGGAGGCACAGTGACGCAATCAGAAATCGCTCATGCGAAGCGTTCCACCTGTAAGAACCTGGCGCAAGGCGCACAGCCGCATCACGCAGAGGACCGTCACACACGAACAGGTTAACTACGTTGAAATAGTAGATGTTGTTAAAGAGATGACAGCGAAAACTTACCTTATATTGACAGAACTTAGGAAAATACAATGCTGCAGGTCACGTGCAATTAGATGAACAGACCATAAATTATGCAAGCTATATTGTACATTTGAGCAGAATCATGCCATGGCAAAAAGGGCATTCAATGAAGGAGAAAACATTAGCAGCCTGTAAACGTTGTAAGGCCACTTTGCTTCTGAAAACATCAGCCACTGTGAGCACGCAGTTCTGTGGCGATGGTTATGATGTACATGTGCGTCGAACCGCTGAAATCCTATGCTGTGCATACATTCATCGGTTTCACCGGTACCATTTACTTCACCAGATACATAACGCCATGTATGCAGGGGTTCGGCCACGGGTTCCGAAGTGGGTGGCACGGACCCTCATATTGGACCCCCAGAGTTCTGTGTCGGCATAATCGCCTTTCCTTCTCAATTTTAGCCTCATTTTTATTTGGAAATCATTTATTTTGTGGCCCTCCGCTGACTGTTCGCAGCCCTTCGGTAAAGATAAGGGAGCCTCAGCGGAAATTATGGGTCGCTCAGCTTGAGGTCCGGGACTGGATGCCTAGTATTACATCAGGCCAAAATAGGAACTCATTTGGAAGAATCATGCTAAATCGGGAAAACTTAGGGGAGTGACGAACGTGCATGGGGAGCATACCCTAAGGGACATCAATCAATACGCATGCACACGCCTCGCTGCGAGGTGCTGGTGGTGGCACTACCTTCACCTTACTCGACCAAGAACACTGACTGGTCAGCACCATATAGCTGGCCATGTGACTTCTCGAATACCCACTAAACTTCGGAAGGCAAAATCCATCATAGCACCAGAAACACCAGGCGGGAAATTGCTCAGCGACAACGGACAAGGGCACATCAATCGCCAGAGCCGCTCACCATCTTGGGCGTAATAAAATCCGAAACGCTAGGGTTTGTTCCAATCTCGGATAACTCCATACCCCACCCGCACAGACCACCGGAAACACCCGGGGCAGAACAGGCGACCGGGACAGACCAGGCCCGGACCTGGGGCCAGACAGAATAGACCATGACTCAGCCTGGACAGAACACTTCTTGCAGGACAAACCACCTGACTCGGCAGGAAAAGACCGTGTCCCAATCGGCAGAAACAGATCGTGTCCCATTCGGCAGACCACCGCCCGAGCGGGACCGACCACCGCCCGACCTGCACAGACCACCGCCCGAGCGGGACCGACCACCGCCCAACCTGCACAGACCACCGCCTGAGCGGGACCGACCACCGCCCGACCTGCACAGACCACCGCCCGAGCGGGACCGACCACCGCCCAACCTGCACAGACCACCGCCTGAGCGGGACCGACCACCGCCCGACCTGCACAGACCACCGCCCGAGCGGGACCGACCACTGCCCGACCTGCACAGACCACCGCCCGAGCGGGACCGACCACCGCCCGAGCGGGACCGACCACCGCCCAACCTGCACAGACCACCGCCCGAGCGGGACCGACCACCGCCCGACCTGCACAGACCACCGCCCGAGCGGG
Source organism: Ashinkailepas kermadecensis (assembly GCA_034440615.1). Classification (NCBI taxonomy): domain Eukaryota; kingdom Metazoa; phylum Arthropoda; class Thecostraca; family Neolepadidae; genus Ashinkailepas; species Ashinkailepas kermadecensis. The sequence continues at coordinate 85,645 of JAOTOM010002052.1, read as the reverse complement.
ACCGACCACCGCCCAACCTGCACAGACCACCGCCCGACCTGCACCGACCACCGCCCGAGCGGGACCGACCACCGCCCAACCTGCACAGACCACCGCCCGAGCGGGACCGACCACCGCCCGAGCGGGACCGACCACCGCCCAACCTGCACCGACCACCGCCCGAGCGGGACCGACCACCGCCCAACCTGCACAGACCACCGCCCGAGCGGGACCGACCACCGCCCGACCTGCACAGACCACCGCCCGAGCGGGACCGACCACCGCCCGACCGGCACCGACCACCGCCTGAGCGGCACAGTCGAGCACGGGCGCGGGCACGCGCGCTCGAGTCTCGAGTACCTGCCATGTGCACCAGCACGTCATTGGTGGTGAGGCCGCCGGAGCGCGTGCCGCAGACGAAGCGTCGCGTCACCGCTGCGTCGCGCGTGAACACGTACAGCGCCAGCGGCTTCGGCCTAAAACACAGCCGCGCGCGCCGCGCACCGTTCACGTCACTGACGTCACGGAGCAGTTGTCTGACGGCACAGTCCTGCTCTCCATCACGCGCCGTCGTGGAGCGGATGCGGTGACGTCACGGGACTGCAGACGGCGACACCACGGGACTGCAGACGGCAAGTTGAGCCGAGCTTGTCCGCTGGCGTGACAAGACCGGACGGGACGCCGCTGCAGGACCGGCCGGCTGACGCCAAGACGGTGACGTCACGTGACAACCGGTCCGCAGGAATGGCAGGAAGGACCGGGAAGCGTTTGTGTCGGCTGCAGCGCCAAAGGTGAGCTGACGTAAGCAGTTTCACAGTCAATCAAGTGATGAAACAAAGATGAGAAAGTTTAGCAAGGAAGCGCAAAGTGAGAGTATCGCAGAAAAAGTAAACGAAGTATCTGCATAACGGCCAGGAAAAAGTAGTCTTCAGGCAATGAGTGTTTGCACCAGGTATCTTGCACTATTCACCTGGTAAATGCATCTACTACTTTAATTCAATGCATTTGCGTATGATTGAAATCCATCAGTTGTGAATTTGTTTTCCGTTTGTGGTTTTCTTTGGTGTGTACCTGGAAACCAATATATCTACATGTCATAATTTGACAACCACATCGTGGGTTACAAATGTGCGTTCACTGTCGGGCAGCGGGTCTCGGCGACGTCGAGTAGAGGTTCTCTATCGACGTAGTCACATTATCCGGACGGCCGGGCCGAGCGGCGGCGGCAGCAGACCTTTGGAATGGTGCGATTCGACTGAGTAGATCAGCGCCCAGGTGCCGTTGGTTCAGGAGTCAGGATGACGACTTTCCCACGCGGTACGAATCGCCGCGAAACTGCCAGAAGACCCACCACCAAACGTCGACGCGTCTGTCGATCGTACCACTACCATCGCCCGGCGCCGCCCAATCGCCTATGTGCCGACCCCAACACACCAACACCACACAGGGCTACTGGCGCAGGATCCACAACCCGTCGCCAGCAATATAGTACAGAGCACCCGTCAGCTATAGGTCAGCACGGGCTGACGCGTAACTGATGCAGACACCGGTGCCGGCGGCAGCAGCTGGCACAGCGTCTCCCGCCATGTGTTAGTCAACAGGGATCGCGTGCACAACTGGGCAACACAGAGACCAGTTCTCCTTTGCTCCGTTCTACGTACGAATAATGCGAATGTACAATGGTTGCAACACAACAGACCCCGTGGCCTGTTTCTCACAATATTGCAAGCTTCTCTGATATGCTAAGATGCTATCTAAATGCTCAGTAGTGCCGGCTATTTTTTCCGGAGGAACCTCCCTCAACGCAAACCGTTTGGTTAGGTTGGTTATTGGTTTTACGACACGTCGACCGTTGAGTCATATAGCGTCGGCAATCTCTCACGCCGATTGGTCGCGGGCGAAGAGTAGCGACAGGTGAGATTCGAACCCACAATCTTTCGATTGCGAGACGAGCATCTTACCCCTAGAACACTCGTCCCCCGTTTGGTTAGGCAGGTTTATAACACACCCGATGTGTTTTATTTTTATTTTAACAACTATAACATTGACGCGTGCATATCCGTTCAGCTGTCATAATGCAGTCCGATCTGCCATGGGCCGCTGCTGATCAAATTAGGCGCACTTTAAGCATATTGGCATAGGCATAGGCATCAGAGCAACTGCTCCGCTTCCCGGTCCGGCCGGAAGGTTGTCGGCCAGGGCTCGACGCCAGCGCCACCTCCCGGCTACCTCGGCACGCCACAAACTCACCACCGCCGCCCAGCTGACTGTCCAACCCCGAGCCACGCTGCAGGAGAGGAGAGCGGGGGTGACGGGCACACGAGCGCAACGTTACCTCCGTAGTGGAGCAGCGTGTCATTGAACACCACGCCGCCGGTCGACGTCTCGCGCAGGAACCGCCGCCGCACCCGTTCGTCCGACGTGAACATGTACGCGCTCAGCGGGCGCTCTCTGCAAACCAGTGCGCCCCTGCCGTCAGCCGCCCGGGCGCGTGGGCACGCCCATCACTGCCCGCGTAAGCCACACCATACACCACCCCTCAGCAGGCACCACCGACGCATGCACGGCCAACGAAGCGAAGCGACACTGTGAAGCGACACTGCGAAGGGAAGCGGTGGGGTCACACCGGCGGCACGCTAACCCGACGGCCGACAGAGCGTAAAGACGTACGGAGCGTGCTTGGTGTTCGGAGCGTGCGCCGTGCTTAATACGTGTCGTGCTGGCCTGGTGCCTGGTGCGTGGCGCGTGGCGCGTGGCGCGAGGACCAGATACGCACCTCCGATGTGGAACAAGGTGTCATTGACGGTGACTCCGCCGGCCGTGGTGCCGTTCAACAGCTCAGTCTCGGCCAACTTATCTCGGGTGAATATATAGAAGGCTAGGGGCTTGTCTCTGCAAGCGTCGTCGGTGTCAGGTGTGTGCCGCCGAGGTGCCGGGTGCCAGCCGAGTACGAGAGGCCCACCACCGTTACTATGTACAGTCAGATACACAGAGCCTGCTTCAAGCGGATGTCGGCCAGACCCAAACTACAGAGTATGGCAGACAGCTCGACGAGGCGCACCTCTGGAGAAAAAGGCGCACTAGGCGCACCGACTCTCGGGAGGAAAACAGCACCAATGCAGTGCAAAAGAAAACTTAAATATATACATTCCAAAACAGCTCTTCTTGAAGACAAATATGGTACCTCTTTTGAATATAAACACGATAAAAACAGCTCTTTATAGGACGCATATGGTACTTTTTCTGGAGGTAAAAAAATCGATTTATTGCAAATCTGGTAGCGATGACGGACAGAACAATGAATGATTTGCGGCAAAGGTGGTGCACATGTCCGGAGGCCGCAGCTTTCGGTGAATCGTCTTCATTTTTTCCCCTCCCATTTTGGCCCGGCCCAAACGCACCAGCCTTTCACCGGTGCATCTGTGATCGTGCCGCACAACGCGCCTAAGGGGTCGCACCGACTGTGCCCGGTGCGCGAGGACACGCACCGGACCAGATCTCGTCTAAATTGCCATACTTTACAGACTGGAGCCGGACCGACATCGAAAGTGCGGGCAGTTAGAAGAAAAGTCGTCAGTTTGCCAGGATGAGACTGACTGGTGCAAGGTGCAAAAAGGAGAAGTGGACAACTGAAATGACGTCATGCCGTTCAGTGGTCAGCAACGTGAACACGAAGAAGAAAAAATCATACAACCGCACAAGACAGTGGTTAAGTGAGCTTTGGCTATTTCGTACACGACAACACAGAAAACTTCAGCGTGAATCAATTTCGGCAACAGCAATCCTACTGACAACGCACGCCGAAGAACATACACTACACGCGCACAACACAAACCTTGACGGATTTGCAGTCTATGGGAAATTGTCCTCGACCCTAGGTTTGGTCGTGGTCCAATACGGCACTTAAAGACGGCGCCACACAATTCGCTAACTTAAGCACCCTTCATACGTTTCCCAATGGAAGAGAAACAACGCAAAATCGAACGACAACAAAGTAAAACCCGATGTCACCTTCATTTTGATGGACATGACCAAATGCAATAGTCACCTGAAATACTTGGGCAAAATCAGAACAAGAACAAAGTTCAAAGCGCACGAAACTGAAAACACAACAGCAGACGAGAGCCGATCGCGGCCGTTGACCTCCGTCTGCCAGCGGCCGCCGTACCGTCCTGTGACGTTGCCGTTGATGCTGCCGTCTTGTGACGCACCTGCTGTTGATGAAGTCGATGGCCTCGCCCGGTGTCTGCACGGTGACGATCGGCAGCAGCGGGCCGAAGATCTCCTCCTGCATCACGGCGTCGTCCGGCTTCACGTCCGTCAGCACGGTAAGCTCGATGAAGTTGTCCTTGGGGAAGGAGCGGCCGCCCAGCGCCACCTTGCCGCCGGACTCCATCAGCTTCTTGATGCGCCTGGAGGCGAGCGGCGCCGTCAGCGGTGGCTACGGCTGGCCGCTGTTGTAGCGGCGCCTGGGTCACCCCCGCGTCAGCGTCGTGACAGGGCTACGGCGAGCAGAGCGCAGCCGCCGCGGAAGCACGTTCTCCCGCCGGATGCAGGCTGGGTGGAGATCGACAGCAGCGCACACGCAGGGACAACGCTCCAGACTCAAGATCAACGCGAACCGACAGGAGTGCAGCTCCTGGGAAATCGCGCTTAACCCTTCGGCTACGAAATGGACGTGCTAGCCATTACACTTATCCCCCCCCCCCCTAGTTCCTGGGTGAGTCACTACACTGCCGGGCTTCGGCTCCTGGGTGAGCCACTACACCACCGGGCTTCGGCTCCTGGGTGAGCCACTACACCACCGGGCTTCGGCTTCTGGGTGAGCCACTACACCACCGGGTTTCGGCTCCTGGGTGAGCCACTACACCACCGGGTTTCGGCTCCTGGGTGAGCCACTACACCACCGGGCTTCGGCTCCTGGGTGAGTCACTACACCACCGGCTTGGGTCCCCGGCTAGGCCACTGCACTGCTGCCCCCGACTCCTGAGTAGGGCACTACACCACTGCCCTGAGCTCCTGGGCGGGGAAATACACAACTGCCCCCGGCTCCTGGGTGGGGCACTACACCACTGCCCCCTGGTCCTGGGTGGGGCACTACACCACTGCCCCGGGCTCCTGGACAGGGAACTACACCATTTCCCCCGGCTCTTGAGTGAGACACTAAATCATTTCCCCGGCTCCTGGGTGGGGCACAACACCACCGCCCCTGTCTCCGGCTAGGCCACTACACCACTGCCCCCAGCTCCTGGGTGGGGCACAACACCACTGCCCCTGTCTCCGGCTAGGCCACTACACCACTACCCCCGGCTGCTGGGTGAGGCATCTCTACCGCCGCCAACCACACCAGCGGCACACAGCCGCCGCAGCAGGACCACTCACTCGAAGTGGCGTTTGTTGACGATGCGCCCCAACTCGGCGGCCTCCTCGGGCTTTTCGCCGAACCACTCGTGCAGCACCTGCTTGGCCATCTTGACGAAGCGCGCCTCAGTGGCCTTGTCGCAGAGCAGGTAGTCGGGCGCGATGCACGTCTGGCCCAGGTTGATCGCCTTGCCCCAGAGGATGCGCCGCACCGCATAGTCCATGTTGACGGAGCCGTCCAGGTAGACGGGGACTACGGGCTACGGACAGGCCACACGGTCACGCTACGGGCTACGGACAGGCTACACGGTCACACTACGGGCTACGGACAGGCTACACGGTCACGCTACAGCGTTAATGCTCAACCAAATGACATGCCGAGGTGCGGTCCATGACCTTTCCTCTCAGATGTTTGGTGTTAAGGTGTTAATGACGGCAGCGTCAAGCAGCCATTGAAGCACGTCGATTTTGACACATGATGAATCCGCCGCCAAACAGGGCCAGACGATCCCAATGCGATCCCAAACGGCTTGCCTTACTCACAACTACGCACGTCTATGGATTACAATTCCGACTTATCTATGCTCATCTGTAGCCATGAAAGATAATGGCTTCCTGTGAAGCAGCAAGGCAAACGTATTTAAAGTGATGCGATTCAAGGGCCAATCTGAGATTGCACTAATTATTCCTGGTACTTAGTGAACTTCTTAAAAAGCTCAGTTAAATTCTGATACTTTTAACCTGCATGTTGAAATTCAAAAGTATACAAACATCAACTACGCATGCTCTCAAATGGCATTCAGCCTCATTTTAGCTTACTGGTCTTTACCAAGGATCAACTTCAACGAAGGAGGCATCTGCTCGTTGGTCAGAAATGCTTCATCTGAGCATTGCGCATATTAACTATGTATACGAGATACGTGACCGAAATGCTGCAGAGGAACCAATGAGACATATAAGGGCATATTGCAGCCTACGATAGTAGCGATACTGGCGCTTTCTGCAATATCCGTGGACATGATAAAATATACTATCCTACGGGAGCAAACGAAACCCAGCCACGCGGCATTTCAACAGTCATAATTGATTTATTTAAATAAAATCCTACATAAACGAGTGTGTTAATGTCCGTCATTCTCGAGCTGTTATTCATCAAATACTTCTCGACCATCAGCACTACAAGGCAACCTGGGAGTGCAATTTTGCACTCTTCCAAATTGTGCTCGATGTTACTTATGAGAGGAAAGGAAGCTATATGAACACTATTTTGGTTGGCTTTAGACTTGAAGGATGGCATACAAACAGACTTGACAACACCAGACCTCCTTATCATGAGCTTCGGTTCAAATATTACTGTTGTTTTCAACATGCAACATGGCAAGGTCATATAATTAATCCAGCAACTTCAAAAGAATGCGAAGCAAGAAACTTATCTTCCGAATATCGCAGGCGGCACTAATCGCTACGCTTCCCTTCGAAATAATTCAGCTTGCACATATATTCACTGAATCGCCCATTACCGGGCATGATGTCTGTTCCACAATTTCCCTATTACACCACTTGTGACTTTACCTCAGCTGCAGTGAGCGCACCGTGATAGAACAACAGCAGCAGCATACCCCGCCATCGCCGAGCCCCGCGATCCGCACCTTTTGCCGCCCAACTCGAGCGTGACCGGCGTCAGGTAGCGGTTGGACGCCTCGCGCACGATCTTGCCGACGGTGCTGCTGCCCGTGTAGAAGATGTAGTCGAAGCGTTGCCGCAGCAGCTCCTGGCTCTCGGCGACGCCGCCGCACACCACCGGGTAGCAGCGCCGGTCGATGTAGCGCTCCAAGTTGTCGGCCAGGTAGGCGGCCGTGGCGGGCGCCAGGTCGGACGGCTTGACGAGCACGCAGTTGCCGGCGGCGATGGCGCCGCACACGGGCACCATCACCAGCTGCAGCGGGTAGTTCCAGGCGCCCATCACCAGCACGACGCCGTGCGGCTCCGGCAGCAGGTACGGCCGGTCCAGCACCGTCGCCATGCTCTTCTTCACCTGGCGGCGACGCCGACACAACCGTCGGCGGGCGTGTTAGTGCCTGGCCGGACACGGGACTCGCGAGCCTGCCACGAGCCTGCCACGAGCGTCATACGTCACTGCCAAAACACTAAGTGCGAGATAATAACTGCCCAGACGGTGCGCCCCCTTCACACTCCTAAAAGTACGATCGCGTTGACTTCAGGAGACCAGCGCTCGACTTATCAGCACAGCACAGATGAGATACAGTGACTGAACAACTAAAACAACGGCACAACGGTCGGCACGCGGAGCAAGTACATTCGCAACGCAACAAATAGTATTGCACCCGCATTCTCGCACATTGCATGAGCGGTTGCATGCCGCGAGGAACCGTGCACACACTAAGACGGCAGCCGGTCGTGTACGTCACGGACCGAACTGATGCAGTCGACGGGCAGCGCGCGGCAGCCGGCCGCGCGCCACCTCCAGTGCAGCCAACAGCGGCACACAGCTGCCAGCCCACCGGACACGACACTAACCCGACCTGCCTGTGGTCGAGCTGCCCGCACGGCGTCAGGCGCTGACAGTGAGGCGCTAACGCCAGGCGCTAACGCACAGCATTACGGTTACGTAGACAAGGCAACAGCAAGCTCCGGTGAAGAAATGGAAAACGCCCCGTGAATACTGACGCCAGGTGGCAGGCGGCACCGCATCCGCTCCACTCACTGCCTTCGGCTTGGACCACTCCTCGCAGTTGCTCAGCATTGTCTTGACATCGTTGACGAGGTATGTGATTTCCGTCAGGGTCGCCTCAAACGAGTGCTGCAATGAAATTGTCGACGCATGACACTCACAACGGCATTCGAACGCATCGTGCAGCACGATCAACGCATTGATCAACATCACATTTCGGAACTGGTGAACACCATTTGAACCAAAAATTTGTATAGCATCAGTGCGCAACACTATTCAGCAATCCACATATTAAAGTAGCTATTAGGATGGTTGGAGCATCAGTGATGGATCAGGGAATATTTTAAGAGCTTCACTGGAGGGAACAACGGCGAAAAAATATGCAAGAAAATGAAGAATTTGGTCGGGATCGGAGAACTTGCCCCTTCCAAAATAAAGGGACTTGCGGATCACTGCGGTGGTGGTTTTGAATTTACGACACGCTCAGCAGCTGAGGCCATATGGCGTCGATTGCCTTTCCCTCTGGTAGAAAGAGCGGGCACCGTAGGGAATCGAACCACGTACCTCTGGCTTGCCAGACGCTCAGCTCAACCACCGAGATACTGACGATTGAATTCCAGAAACATACACCTTCCTCACTAGAACATCCTAGCACGGCTCATCACTACTAGTGTTGCAACTTTACCTGGGATCCTAGCCTTTAAAAATGAACAGATTCCGTGCTGGACACAAATCGTAACACAAGTCCGTGGCAGAGCACGAGACAGTGAAACGCCAGCACTGCGCGGAGCCACCGAAGGACCATTATAGTTGGCATCCGCACGACATCGAAACGCTCGACAATATCGGACGGTTTTTCAGCTAGACATCATACAGCGGATTTGTTTGGTGATGTTCTGCGCGGGGAGGGGATTTCAAACTTCGAGCAAAGCTTTATACCCGACGCTCACAACTGGAGGCACACAGTCTGAATATCGATTCGTCCCTTCACGTCTGCGTAGTCTTGGACGCTCGGGGAAGTTCCATTGTGTTGCACATTGGTGCCTGGACTACTCGTTATGCTCGACTTTGTGTATGCCATGTATTTTTTCCTACCATGTACCAACCGTGCTGCGTCTTTACCAACTTGGCCTACTGAAGATCCTCTGTTGGCGATAGAATGGCTAAAGGACACAAACAGGACAACTGTGACCAGAATAGGCCACCTGCCCGGCTTCAAGTGTGCTGGCCAGGGCGCCGCGGCGACAGCCACACGATGGCACGCCACACGAGAGACGACGGCACCGCCCTCCGGCCGACACACCTTCCGCAGATCCTTGTACAGCACATCCATCAGCTGCTGCTTGTTCTCCTCGTAGAAGCGCAGCAGGCCGCGCAGGTTCTTCTTGCGGAACTCAATGTCCTTGGTGATGCCGGCGTTGAATGCCTCTCGGGTATCGGCCACCAGCTGGAATAGGGCGCAGCACGGACGTCACACGTCGGCCGGGCGAGGCGACGGAAATGCAAGTATTCCGCATCAAACAATGATCTCAGCGAAATCATCTTTTTAGTACAATTGTAAGTCAGTATATATGTATATATATATATATATATATATATATATATATATATATATATATATATATATATATATATATATATATATATATATAGTCATACAATTAACATATATACAAATGATAGGGGTAGAAGAGCGAGTGACATATCACAGCGGTGTGTGAGACCTCCCCAGACACCGTCCCAGTTAACGCGCAGGTAAGGCAGAGGGCTTTTCTTAGTGCAATTAGGAATATCAATGACTAAACAGGTACGCACCACAAGGCTACCGTCAACATCGACATGACTACTCCAGCAGAGGCTTTACCATCCAGGAAGCCGCCGGAAAATGCCGCCAGTAATTGCTCACTTCCGGCCCTCGGTGCCACATACACAGAGCTTCCTCACACAGGTGGACAGTGCCCAGCTGCCAAGTGACTGGGCACCACAGCCCACCCTCATTATAAAAAGGGACAAAAGTGAGGAACAAAAACGTGCGATTGGTGCGACCAGTCGAGTGGCGGTGGCGAAACCATCGGTTACCACCCATTGACTTGCTGACGCCCGTCAGCCTGACACCGGCCCGTGCCGCCATGGTGGCCGGGGCAGTGCCCCGTCTGGCTGACACCGGCCCGTGCCGCCATGGTGGCCGGGGCAGTGCCCTGTCTCGCTGACACCTGTCAGCCTGACACCGGCCCGTGCCGCCATGGTGGCCGGGGCAGTGCCCCGTCTGGCTGACACCTGTCAGCCTGACACCGGCCCGTGCCGCCATGGTGGCCGGGGCAGTGCCCCGTCTGGCTGACACCTGTCAGCCTGACACCGGCCCGTGCCGCCATGGTGGCGGGGGCAGTGCCCTGTCTCGCTGACACCTGTCAGCCTGACACCGGCCCGTGCCGCCCCGGCGGCCGGGGAAGAGCCAGATCCACTCTGCTCTGCCGTGGTATCAAGCCAAACGAGCTCCAACTGGCCGCCGCCCCAGCTGGAGTTCCGACCGTCCGCCGGGCGATGCCCAGTTTGAGTTCCGGCCATCCAGCGGGCGCCCAGCTGGAGTTCCGGCCATCCAGCGGGCGCCCAGCTGGAGTTCCGGCGGATCACCGGGCGCCCAGCCTGACGACGACAGCGGCACATAACTCGCTGGATGATGAACATCGCTGCCACTCCCGTAAAACGTCTTGTCGAGCGAATTTGATCGAGGCCGCAGTTTCATCTCTCCATAATTGGAGGTGTTTTAGCGATTACAACAACAATTGAACAGCGAATGTAATTATTCGCCGCAAATCTCGTACCGGCTGGTGAAAGAAGGCGACATTACATGTTAACTGGTATCGAACCCGCAACCTTATGTTTACATACCGGAAATATATCTGTTGACTGGGATGCTGCATCCCTCTCTTCCTCCCATAAGATGTTCCTATGCATTCTAATGTCACAAGAAACCTTAACTGGCAGGGAGAAATCGATAACAAAATGAGTTACCACCTCTAATTATTACTTTGTTAGCACTTTAGTCTATCAAGCAAAATTTTATACCTCATATTAGACGTGTGTAAAATCTCACAAGTGATTGGCATAACCAACAACTCCAAGCAGTTCTTCAAACAGTTTCACTTAAAAATGTGTATAATAGCCTGATTCTTCCACATATATGACATCGTGCCCTGGCATGGCAACTCAGTTAAGCTCGGAATGTTAGAAGTAACTTCTTTCTAAAAAACCCATTGGCAGAAAACATTTTGGGATTATGCAACTGGGAAATAATTTTAAGGAGGTTTAGTGCTATTGAAATAATCATCTTGGCTGCAAATATCTGACCAATCAGGTTCCGAACTGAAAGGGAATGCTGGAGCGGAATGCTTCCAAGAGTAATACTATAAAACTGGTTGCATTGACCCCACATTCCACGAGGCATACTTTAAGCCGGCACACCCTTGGGTATGTTGTCTCAAATATTTGGAATCGATTAAATGAAAGTACATGGTCGGGGACATGACTCGGTTGTCTGTATTTGTAAAATGTGTGGAAAGATTAGTAATGATACAAGTACCTCGAATGCTGATTTCAGTGACTTGGAAAACCTTACATGACCTTATATAAAACTGTGACTACGGTCGACTTGTGACCTGTGCTATCGAGCACTAGTGCTATCCCATCCAATTCGAAGCATGCTTCAGAGAAGCTCCAAGCGACAGGCCGATCCTTCCTTTGTTCAAACATAATTTGTGACCCCAATATGAAAGTGAAAACCCAGACAAGTAGTTGAATACCTCTAGTATGTGTAGATGGGGGCTGGTGATGTGGGGGGGGGGCGATTATTTTTGTGTCAGATGACGGACGCCACGTGAGTCGGGCTTCACACACCGGTTGTGCTCACGGCACAACGCCGCTGCTCATCCGGGAAGAAGCCGCCGCCGAAGCCGACGGCTCAGGCTTCGTCCTCCTCGTCCTCCTCCAGTGACCCACCCGGACACGTGTCCTCAGACGAGGGGGTCGACGGCCGGACGCTTTACGGGAGGCGGGGCACGTCGGCGGTCTGGTCACGGAAGATGGGGCACGTCGGCGGTCTGGTCACGGGAGGCGGGGCACGTCGGCGGTCTGGTCACGGAAGATGGGCACCTACCACCGCGTGGCGGATATCGACAAGGACGGCACCGTCAGCTGAGGCGACTGTCGGAACACAGCGCGCAGCTTCGCCCAGCTCGGCCACCTGTCCGAGCAGCAGCAGCAGCGGGAGTTCATCGAGCAGCTGAAGTTCGTGTGGGAGAACAACTGGGGCGCCTCGGGCGACCCGTACTGCTTCATCACCGAGGAGGCGCCGGTCGCGTCCATGAAGCAAGTGGTCCACACTCGGGGCTTCAGCAGGAATACGAGCCATTTCCCGTCCTGTCTGTTCAAGGCTGCCGAGTCACGCCAGCAACATCTCTATTGACGAGCGCAAGCTTCTCCTCAAGTGCTTATAACTCACGAAGGGAAGCGTCGTGTGGCTGAACTCGATCTGTCAACGGCCACGACACCACTACAGTGGACGAGTTCGTTGCACACAGCAAGGACTTCGTCTTCACCGAGAAGTCGCGACCGTTCAAGAACTTCTGGGGACCGCTGGCATTGGCGGCGCCTGGCTGTGAGTCGCCGCAACACAAGTGCCGGCCGCTGCCGCCAGGGTCGCATGGTCGCGACAGACGGCCAGCAATGTTTAGTGGGTCGACGAGGAAAGCAGCTACCAGCCGGCCATCTAGCTTTGTATCCGTCCGAGTGAACGCTTTGTGGAGGCTGGCGGTCTGCTGCTGCCCTACATTGCCACCTCAGCTCGAACTGGCCGTGGACAGTCCGAGGAAGCGGTGCCTGCTGCGGCGCGCGCCAACTGCTACTCTGAGCGGCTGCGGCGGTGTCGCAGTCGGTCCAGCAGCCGCACATTTGCTACACGTGATCTAGTGTCCAGTGGCCACACGTTTGTTGGAGATGAAGAGGAACCTTGGGTCCTTTACGACACATTCAACTGCCAGGTCGTACAGCGTCGCCAATCTCTAACGCCCACTGGTGGTGGATGGTTTCCGAAATCCTACTGGTTTTGGGATTAAAACCCACGATCTTACGATCAAGAGATCAACGCCACACCGGGCGAGCTATCGCAACCCCATGCTTGTCCCCGAGTCGCCGGGAGTAGGTGCACAAATACACACCTTCATACTTCAACACCTTCCGGAAAGGAACCCGTACGCTACTCAGCTGAAATAATCGGACAAAAGTCTCTGGGGAAATATACGATTGTTTGCGAACATTGGAAGGGATGTGATTCACTCCAGTTAGATATTAGGGTTTTTGGGCGCATTTGGGCGTGATGCACTCCAATTGTTAAAGATGCAATCGCTCATCTGTGTTTGTCAATGATAAGAACGTCCCCGCACTCGCCCTACTGGCAGGACATTTCCCGTCAGAACTCGATATGCCTGCCTTTTGCAACATTCGCTCACGATAAATGGGCAAGAGCCGGCGCTCCCTCGTCTCGACAAACGGCACGGGCCCACCACACATGCCACAGTAAACGAGTGCAGCCATGTTGTCATTGAAGAAGCACGGCTTGTTTGGAAATATTCCTCTGGTCGGAGGATTCCCGCAGCTTGCACACCACCGGTGGTAAATACAGTTATAAATTATTCGTAAAATAGGGTGGATATACCACATGCTGAACACTCAATCGACCTTCCTCCCAGAGAAGTATCGACATTGTGTTTATTGCTGTATGTTTATGAAGTATTCATGCCTCCATTCCTACAGAATCTCGTTTATAACTGTCATGCTTATGCTCACCATAGGGCGATTCCAGGACAAATCACTCAGGTAGACCCCAAACTGTTCACCACACCCCCTCTGATTGCGATTTTTTTTTAATGGCGTACTGGATTCCATGTGTGACTAGCTTTGTCTATGAGAAGAGTGCTTAAAATGAGACCCATCATGTGATGCACACAAAGCCACTATTTCGAGGTCAGGCCACTGGCCCAGATGTGATCCCGCCGACCTTTGACGTACTTATAAATATAATCATCGTGTTCTATGAGCAAACAGCTTTTAACCAAGATCCATATCGGCCATGTATATAGTTACGCACAACAACAATGTCTGGAGGTCAGGTCAGGCCGGCAAATTAACCTCGGTGATCCATTATGGAATCAGCTTTACGAAAAAATATTGACACCAACAGTTAAGACAATTGATTGCACAATGTTTGGCAAAGAAAGAAAACAATATAAATACAACATTGTCAAATGGTCATGAGGTTAGTAAAAGGCCACGAGTTAACAAAACAAAGTTGACCTCAGCAAAGCACAGCTATTTGTATTGCATTGGATAGGTTTTCAAATGATGCTTAAGTTTGGTAGTCGAATTTCTAATGATAAGATACATAGATCAAATTATATACGCACTTTCTCCGTGACCTCAAAGTTTCGATGACCTGTGACCTATGATGACCTATGATGACCCATGATGAACCATTACCATTGAGACCTAGAAAACTAAAAACATCAGGATCATAATATGGGCCATCGATAACCGCATTTTAGTCAAAATCGGCGGGTGTGTGGTGAACATGTCTCGGTGATTTGTCTTGGAATCGCCCCATAACGGATCGTGATACACATACATCTGGTAGCGCAATTTCAGGTAGAGGGATTACCCATGATATGATCCGTTATGCAAAATCAGCTCATACTATTGGTATTTGCGTCATTATCATAAACCTAGGTGTTCCTCATTAGGCATCTTTCAAGACCAATCAAAAGGTAGCCATAAGTACAATATCAGCATATAACTGAGTTTGAAGACCTACACAAATATTTTCAATACATTATTTCCATGACGAATTTTGACATCATATCCCCGCTTGGACATTTCACACTTAACGAGAAACCACTGTTTTAACACTGGGTTAATATTGCAACCTTGGCATCAGAACTACATGGACATGTCATTTGCCACCGGCATATGGCACAGAAGCGTTTGAGTAGTCACATGAACAACATACAACAGAGCTGCCGCCCGCCAAACCTGCCAATTGTGGATGAGGTTTCATATTTTTTCCAAGTACGCCTTAACACACAAAATTACCTTGGGAATGTTAAACAAATTGGCTCAAGTTGGACCCAAAGGACATTGAACCGCCATGTCCACTTGTCCAGCCTCAATGTTTGTTTTAAAATTCACACCCCTGTACATACATAAGTACCCATGGAAACCCGTCAACCAATACGCCCTTTGTGGGCCAGGTTCAGTGTGGGCGGAGGCGGCGCTCCTTTACAAGGGCTGTCGTGTTATGTGGCCCGCTACTGTTGGCTAAAAGTACTGGTCTTCATTGTGTGTTAGCAGGGGTGCAAATTTCCAGACGGCAGGCGCGGCCGCCGGCACACCGATATTTTCCAGCCACGACGAAATATCGCGCCCGTCAGGGGTTGAGTAACTCACCTCGGCAAACCAGAGTTCTTCCTCGAAGAACAAGAACTTCCAATACTCTGATTCGGAGTATTTTTGTTAAACGAACTCAATATGCCATACCAATTTTAAAAAACCTGTTCTAATGCTTATATGCTTACGTACTGCAACACCAAAGAAATGCAAACACGTACGAGTAGATATAAGGCAGTTCATCTACCTTCCTATATTCCGAAACAGGACTTTAGTATGTACTGCATTTTCAGTAAAATCATTTTTTTCCACACGGTGTCTTGTGTCTTAATGCAGGGGCGAAAAGCTAGCAGATCAGTTACTGCCTGTCTGTCTGTCAAAACAATGATCAGCCTTCGCAGGCCCAGCAGATCAACTACTGCCTGCGAGTCAAGCCAATGATCTCTCAATCAAGCCGATGATCTCTCAATCAAGCCAATGACCTCGCAGATCAACTGCTTGTCAGTCAAACCAATGATCAGCCCCTCGCAGATCCAATCAAGGCCAGCCAATGTAAGTGCAATGTCGAGGACATATTCTCTGTGCGGTAAATGCATCTGTGACAAGTGCCACCCACGGGCAGTGACCGGGGTTGGATGTGTACTTTGTAGTCCCGGATGTGGAGGAAAATTGTAGGCTAATCGAATACGGAGAGGATACTTTTATTAAAACCGGTGACATCAGAATTTCAGTTTGCACTCTCCAGTGAATCTTGAGTACTTTATTAGATAGCAGTCCTTTGTCAAACAGCATTAGTCAACCCTCAAATGAGAAAAGTGAGATGATAATTTTCTGGAGACGATAACGTTCTGGATGCAAAATATCCAGCAGCAGCCTAGTTTTCCAACGCTGGTGGTGTCACGGACGTCCAATGCCGCGCATGGTGGCCCATGCACAACCAATACCGCGTAGGAGGGTGTCATGCATGCACAACCAGTGACACACACGGACGGTGTCATAGTGTCATCCACAGACGTGACCCTCCCTAGGAAAGGCCGCGTATGGACAAAGACAGAGACCAAGACGTATATTCCGGCCATCCACAATATACGCGTGGCTATTACAGCCTATTGCCGAGTTTTAAAACAAAGGCATCAGTAAATAAGGACTGCCGCAGGCGCAAATGAATACATATAGCAATTGTTCATCCCAGCGGCACGAAAAGAGTCGACAGGTACGATCGGAAGTCAGCAGGTACGATCAGAAGTCAGCAAGTGTGATCAGAAGTCGGCAAGTATGATCAGAAGTCAGCAAGTGTGATCAGAAGTCAGCAAGTCAGTCAGGGCAGTCAGTCCAGTCATACGCACAAATGGTGCCTAAGACGACTGAACAGGTGAACTGGCAGTCGCTTCAGCTTGTGCGTGAACAGCTGCGCTCGACAACAGCTGTCACCAACACGCGCCCGTTCAGACACGCCAGACGTCGCCAGACGCCGCCAGAGGCCACCAGAGGCCGCCCGCCGCCGCCCGCCGCCGCTCGGTCGGCTGATGGCCCCAGGCCGGCGGCCGGGCGGCACGGCCAGGGAGGCAGCGGGCCGGCCGAGCGGCGCGAGCAGTGCGCTTCCCACCCGTCCCCACCGGCGGCGGCTCGTCCACCAGCCACACATAACGTGGCCACCGCCTCGCCAACCACCTGCGGCCATGTACCGATCGCCGGTCATGGCAGCACCCGGCTGTTGTGTACCCGCACAGCGCCGGCGTCCACAGGTACCGGCGGCGGATGGCGTCGCCGGGAGCGGGCTGGCGGTGGCGGCGGCGGCGGTGTCGCCACAGCCGCCGCCGCCGGAACGCCGCCCGGGTGTGTCGCGTCTCCGATCGATGCAAGTGGCACATGTGCCAAGCAGCATCCACGACACACGATCATGCAGCAGACTTGTTGGTGCGTGCCGGTTGACTGGTGCGCCGAGACAGGTACTCCAACGGTCAGTGTCACGCAGGTCGTGTTCTTAGTCGATTCCGTTCCACCCGTGAATGGGCCAGTCGGGGGGCCATTATCGCACTCAGGTGCACGGTAAATGCTGGTCACCAGTTAAATTACTGCCTGCAAGTGGCAGGGACAGTGCAGTCACTTGGGTCCAACTGCGGCTCCCCGTGTACCAGCCAGAAAACCCACGAGCTCTGAAAATTCCTGCTTCAGGACTTTGTCACCGGCGTCAGATGCATGGACTCAACTGCAAAGTGAGTTGTAAACTCATCCGGACGCTCCGTTTTACAGTTCGTCGGACCGATTCGCCAGAGCTCGTCGGGCTCGGTCGCCGCACGGGGGTGGGTGTCTGTGCGCACGTTCCTGAACCTCCCGAAACCGATGTGAACTCAAGGCTGGCGTCCAGACAGTGGAGGAGCCGCCGTGTGTGGCACGGGCGCTACGAGCGCCACGACCGCCGGAGGCAGCTCACGTGGTCACTGGCTAGTGCTATATCTCGGTCGAATGCTGGCCTTTCGTACGGCATCACCTGTCGCTACATAGTGGCTTCTTCACCTCATTCACCTAATGACCTTTCGTTGCACCGCAATTTTACTTCCAGTCAGTAATATTACAAGAACAGCTGTGGCGAAATACAGCACATTTCAACAGTTTGTTCAGCCATAACTGAGATATGCAACAACTGCACAGTGTTCGTCTAATATAAGTGCGGCGGTGGCCCCAAGATAATGGCGCTGAAAGCCACCACAAGGCACAAGACTTGTATATTACAGAGTAAAGCGAACTTCGACTCATTGTGTTATCTCTTTCGAGATAGTGCACCATACCGAGAGCAACATTTCTGAAGCCGTGTGTACCGTTTCTCTCGCAGATGTCGCCGTCGCGACATTTCCACAGCGGCCGAGCTGTGACGCAGAGGTGGCGGACCGGGGGGGGGGTCAATTGACCTGTCAAAATGATGGGGCCTTTTCATCCGCTCTCAGACACCATTCCTTTTAGGATACCAATGAGATGGATCGACATAAAATCACAGTATTGGACACTTAGTCAGCAATACTTTGGCTATTGTTATGACTAAAAGAGGAATTGATCAATTGGGCATCGGTGGTTTGATATCTCGCTTAATATTTCCACATATTAAAGAATGACCGAGAAAGTGCGACTTCAATCCAAAGAAACATTCACAAACATTTATTTATTTTTTTTTAAACACTCAAGAAATTTCACTTCCAAAACATCCTTACCTCCCGTAGTCAAATCTGAATCCACCGCCACTGCTGTGACGTCACATCCAGTGGACAACGCCAACCAACCAACCAACCAACCAACCAACCAACCAACCAACCAACCAACCAACCAACCAACCAACCAACCAACGGATCAACCAGCCAACCGACCGACCGACCAACCAAACACCAGACCAACCAACCAACCAACGGATCAACCAGCCAACCGACCGACCGACCAACCAAACACCAGACCAACCAACCAACCGATTAACCAACCAACCAATCGACCAACCAACAAACCAACCAACAAACCAACCAACCGACCGGCCTACCAACCAGCCAACCGGCCGACCAACCGGCCGATCAATCGACCGACCGACCGTCCCAAACATACCCGGCTGCACTGTTTATCTGATGACCAGAGTTCACGGCCGGTGTATATGGGAGCCTGCCGCGCTGCCCGGGGTGGAGTACCATCAACTGGCCAGCTGCGGAGACACTGCCGTGACAAGACCACGAGTCGGGCCAGTTTGTCAGGAGGGTAGCGAGGTGGAACTTCGCTGCAAACTTCTTCACATTATACAATGATGCAAAAAGAAAACAGGAATAGCTTGTAGGTATAACCGCCAGAACAACAGCCAGGGACGAGTCCATTACGAACTGCAGTCACCCTATACATGGGCCCCGAGTGTTGCAGAACGTGTCCCCAGCCAGGGACGAGTCCATTACGAACTACAGTCACCCTATATATGGACCCCGAGTGTTGCAGGGCGTGTCCCCAGCTAAGGACGAGTCCATTACGTACTGCAGCCACCCTATATATGGACCCCGAGTGTTGCAGGGCGTGTCCCCAGCTAGGGACCAGTCCATTACGTACTGCAGTCACCCTATACATGGACCCCCGAGTGTTGCGGGGCGTGTCCCCAGCTAAGGACGAGTCCATTACGTACTGCAGTCACCCTATATATGGACCCCGAGCGTTGCAGGGCGTGTCCCCAGCTAGGGACGAGTCCATTACGTACTGCAGTCACCCTATACGTGGGCCCCGAGTGTTGCAGGGCGTGTCCCCAGCTAGGGACGAGTCCATTACGTACTGCAGTCACCCTATATATGGACCCCGAGTGTTGCAGGGCGTGTCCCCAGCTAGGGACGAGTCCATTACGAACTGCAGCCACCCTATACATGAGCCCCGAGTGTTGCAGGGCGTGTCGCCAGCTAGGGACGAGTCCATTACGTACTGCAGTCACCCTATACATGGACTCCAGAGTGTGGCAGGGCGTGTCCCCAGCTAGGGACGAGTCCATTACGAACTGCAGCCACCCTATATATGGACCCCGAGTGTGCAGGGCGTGTCCCCAGCTAGGGACCAGTCCATTACGTACTGCAGTCACCCTATACGTGGGCCCCGAGTGTGGCAGGGCGTATCCCCAGCTAGGGACGAGTCCATGACGTACTGCAGTCACCCTATACGTGGGCCCCGAGTGTTGCAGGGTGTGTCGCCAGCTAGGGACGAGTCCATTACGTACTGCAGTCACCCTATACATGGACTCCAGTGTGGCAGGGCGTGTCCCCAGCTAGGACGAGTCCATTACGTACTGCAGTCACCCTATACATGGACCCCCGAGTGTGGCAGGGCGTGTCCCCAGCTAGGACGAGTCCATTACGTACTGCAGTCACCCTATACATGGACTCCAGTGTGGCAGGGCGTGTCCCCAGCTAGGACGAGTCCATTACGTACTGCAGTCACCCTATACATGGACCCCCGAGTGTGGCAGGGCGTGTCCCCAGCTAGGACGAGTCCATTACGTACTGCAGTCACCCTATACATGGACTCCAGAGTGTGGCAGGGCGTGTCCCCAGCTAGGACTAGTCCATTACATACTGCAGTCACCCTATACGTGGGCCCCGAGTGTTGCAGGGCGTGTCCCCAGCTAGGGACGAGTCCATTACGTACTGCAGTCACCCTATATATGGACCACGAGTATCGCAGGGCGTGTCCCCAGATGCAAAGTTGCCGCCATTTATACCTCTGTCTCTCCGCCCGTACGCCGAGTGCCGTGCATTTTTGTTTGGGGGGGGGGAGGTTGATAGCCTTAATGCCACTCAGACTGGTGAGGGAAGTTACTGTATCGGCTAACCGTTATCCGGGCAACGCAAAGGTACGCGAAGGGTTTAAAATGGCATGAAGGAGAAAGTTAATCCAGCTCATGGGTCCGGTGGCAAGAATAAAACTGGTTTGGAGGGCACAGCACACCCGCCAACGGTAAACCCAAGGCCAGGGTATCACAGGGAATGACAGCAGCACAACCCAGCAGAGATGGGTGCCGCCTGCGCCAGACAAACACCCAGTCTGATCACCCACGGCGGAGACCGTGCTATGCTTCCCGACGTAATGGAACAGAGACAAATCCCAATCACATTCAATTTTCTTAAATCAGAGGAAAACATCCTCCTCGGAAAATGAAACCCTGTACAAGATTCGCCAAAATGTGCTCAGGTAAAAACCAACTGGCCTAAATGCGGGTGTCAGATTAAAAGTCACTAAATAACTGAAGAGATGCTCCATAAGATCTGAGTGATGGTTGCCAAGCAGGGTTTTTAAATCATGTTGAATGTTTTTACGAGCAGTAACTCGTTGCAGGAACAGGAGGCGAGGAGCAATCAGTGGACACCCAAACAGAAAATGTTCGACAGTAAGTGGGGTGTGGCAGTGGTCGCAGACAGCGCTTCGGGTGATCAAGTGGCAATGTGAGGCGTTGGCGTGGCTCAATCTAATTCGTGCCAGAACTATTCCAAATAATCGGAATTTATGTTGCCCTGCCGACCAATATTGCCGATCTCATGTAATGGCGAGCAGGTGATGGTGAGGTGATTCTTCTCACTGCTTCTGAAGGACGGACCGCTGAAGGGAGTTGAGAATCGAAAGCGAGTCAGAAAGTGGATATGAACAGATAAGGGGAAGTGGAAATGCTAGGCTATCCCTTGCTATTCGATCTACTTGTTCGTTCTTGGCTATCCCACAGTGGTCGGGTATCCACAGGAAATGGATATAGACGTTTGGATATTTCCTCAGTAGATCCCGTATATCACCTGCAGCAGGATGGGAGATATCGTGGTATCTTGATATTGCTCCGAGTGCAGACCTAGAGTCGCAACAAATAGCCGCCTTGGGTAGTTTGTGGTGAATGATACGCTGAAGCGCACCAAGGATTGCAACCAACTCGGCAGCAAAAACTGAATTAATTGTGAGAAGAAATGGACGATTTCCTTGCCTACCATGATTGAAAGTAAAATAAGGAGAAACGTTTTGGCCCACATTGACAAGGAATGCTGTGCTTTTAATACAAATTAGATATATTAGATCTCAAGCTATTCGATCATGGATCATTCTCAAGAGTTGAATCACTCTTCAAGATCACTTGAAAATGATCCATGATCGAAAAGTTTGAGATCTAATATATCTAATTTGTGTTAAAAGCACAGCATGCATTGTCAATGTGGGACAAAACGTTTCACCTCATTTTACTTTCAATCAGTAAAAACTGATATCGAATTTGGAATACGTGCTTGCCACAACACATGACACGCAAATACAACACCAGTCTTTTCCCCACTCGGGAGCCATCGGTATAAATAAACACACAGCCATCACGAAATACCTCAAATCGCTCTCAGATTTCAGGACTTGAGAGCAGAGGTTTGGGCTCGGAGAAAAGGAAAAAGACGCTTGGAGGAGGGTGAAGCCAGAATGAGACGAATCGAGCACAATTTGTAATCGTCATACGTGGTATTTGAAACGTCCTGTTCAGATCACGTATAAATCTCGAGACCGTGGAAACCGCACAATGGCGACCACGACGGGCGCGTGCAGCCGCGAGAAGTGACCAGTTGTAAGAGCAATTGTGCCGAGATTTAACTTTCATGCCGAAGCGAAGAAGTTGGTAACAACGGCGGTGGGCGAGAATGGGCACGTTGGTTTCGACACGAAGGTTCAGCACTGGAGTGGCGCGGAAATAACCTGTGACGAGACGGAGAGCCTCGTTTTGGATCGCCTCCAGCAGTTGTATCAGGCTGGCAGATAAACTGGCGAAGAGGAAAACATTGTAATCCAGTAGACTTCGAAGGCGTGAAGTGCATAGTTTCATCAATGTGTTGCTGTCGGCTCCCACTGTCGCCAGAAAATGGCTCGGAGTGTTGATGATAAGCGACATCTGCTAGTTTCAAGGGCGGATCCAGGAATTGCTGTACGGAGGGGCGCATTTCCTCGGAGGTGCACCTTCGGCGGAAAAACTCGCTGAGCGGGGTTGGATGAACCTAGCATACTGAAGCAACTATGAGGGTAGCTGCTCTAGCACACCGGAGGGTCTTTTCGCCTTAAAGGGGCATCTTTTCCTCGGAAAAGGACGTTTCGGCTGACAAATCTGTCGAGCACGGGGACGCACTCGAGCCTTCCTGAAGGGGCGTCTTTCCCGGCCAGAGGGGCGCCATCTTTCCATGCGGGGGCACATGCTCCAGTGTCCCCATCCCCTGTACCCGCGCCCGGCTAGTTTCGCTGCAATGTGGGGCGATTTGGCCGTCCAGTAGCAGTAACAGAAACAATTGAGACATAGTCCTCTTTTGGTGCTTCGAGCAGTCTGGCTGGGGGTGAGGTAAATCCCACGCCCCTCGAAGACAACGTTGTAAGAAATGTATGTCAATACTGGCCGAAGGAGTTCGCCTTAGGGATACCAATCAAGTGCAACAAGCGACTCCAATGAGGTTAACTGCACCAATTAGTCCCATGAACAAGTATCTTGCATGGTATGATCTATATACCTAATTGATGCGTAGCAGGAATATAGTTTCCATACGTTGCCAGATACGTATACAAGGATCGGATTAAACTACAAAGGCTCTAGTTCTGGTTTACATTTCACGTAGCTTGATAAACTCACGAGGAAAGAGTACCCAAAGCGCAGAAGTGCATACAGTAGGGCAGAAGAGCAGTGCTTAGTGAATGATGTCGCTGAAGACTTATCCACTCAGCAAATGTCGTATGCACATCTCCCACCGGTGGTATCAATACCCTCGACTAACCCAACCAAGATGTCACTGTTCACCACTACTAACCTAACCAAGATGTCAATGTCCACCACCACTACCCCAACCAAGATGAACCTGTCGACCACCACTAACCCAACAAAGATGCCACTCTCCACCACCACTAACCCAATCAAGACGTCACTGACCACCACCATTAATCCAACCAAGATGTCACTGGCCACCAGCACTAACCCAACCAAGATGTCACTGACCACCAGCACTAACCCAACCAAGATGCCACTGCCCACCACCACTAACCCAACCAAGATGCCACTGTCCACCACCACTAGCCCAACCAAGATGCCACTGTCCACCACCACTAGCCCAACCAAGATACTACCGTCAACCACCACTAACCCAACCAAGATGCCACTGTCCACCACCACTAGCCCAACCAAGATACCACTGTCCACCACCACTAACCCAACCAAGATGTTACTGTCCATCACCACTAACCCAACCAAGATGCCACTGTCCACCACCACTAGCCCAACCAAGATGCCACTGTCCACCACCACTAGCCCAACCAAGATACTACCGTCAACCACCACTAACCCAACTAAGATACCACTGTCAACCACCACTAACCCAACTAAGATACCACTGTCCACCACCACTAACCCAACCAAGATACCACTGTCCACCACCACTAACCCAACTAAAATACCACTGTCCACCACCACTAGCCCAACAAAGATACCACCGTCCACCACCGCTAACCCAACCAAGATGCGACTGTCCACCACCACTAACCCAACCAAGATACCACTGTCCATCACCACTAACCCAACCAAGATACCACTGTCCACCACCACTAACCCAACTAAGATACCACTGTCCACCACCACTAACCCAGCTTAGCTGTCACTGTACACCACCGGTTACCGGTCGATACCTCTCTGGCACGGATGAATAGGGGGCTGCAGTCGTGTGCAAAATCGCTTCTAAAAGAAATGTGGCGCTGTGTTGGTTATCCACAAATTGCTTCTCAGAGCTTTGAGGTGATTCAATGTTTAATTAAGGATATGCACTAAACAACCACACACCTCCCATGGAAGCCTATTTCTCTGCCAGGTGAAGGAAACAGAAAACTGAGCTGATATCACCGGAAATCAGGAACTCAATTTCTTTCTTTCAGGGCATTTCTTCAATCCCAAAGCGCCTGCGGGACCAAAGTGTACCCGCTGTCGGACCAGTTGAAGCCCGGGCTCTCGCTGCAGACGCGGTCGGTGCTGCACCTGGCCACACCAGTATCCAGTATCCACTGGCTTACCCGGAGTCGGTCACGACCAGCTTAGTCACAGACGAACCGGATAATTTCACCGCCCGGCCAGTTTTTGTTGGGCAAACGTCACCGCAAGGTAAACATGCAGGTGCACCAGACCTAGTTAGCAGCATCATGGCCAACTGATAGCGTCAGGCCCAGATGGTGGCACCGGGGCCCATCGGCAGCGCCAGGCCCAATTGGCAGCACCAGGCCCAGATGGTGGTATGAGGGCCAATCGGCAGCGGGATGCGTCCATATTTTCCAAGGTTCATATCTTCCCACGTCCATGACTTTAAAAATTGGAAGTGGATTTTCCGGAACAGCCCAGATGTACTGGTCATCCTTGAAAGCTTCAATCCACCGGGGGAATTTCTCTCTTAGTGAAACCACTGGATCTGCGCACTGAACGTGGGATCAACTTCAAAGATGGTATGGTTCCGTCACAGTCGGAGCACCTCAGGCCGCGCCAGCATCCATAGCGTGTCAGCGACACCGAACGACGGAACCAGACGCCTGATGTTGATATTTTGCGAGGTCGGTGGGGCACCAAGAACGTTGGTAGGGCCGTACACACCACCAGTTATCCAACAAACATAAGCTGTGCATCTTATACACACCATCCCGGGCCTCCACTTCCACTCCCCTCATACCAATCACAGCTTCGTGCACCCATGGCTGAAGATCCCGGGTTGGTCGAGGGGTCTGGATTCCTCCGGTTTGGTACCCTGCCAATGTTAATTTGTTATTTTCTATACTCGATCTGAAAACATGTCTTGGCAGTAAGGGCTTGGACCCCGGGTTCGTGAGAGACCTCGAGCCCTGCATCCATCATCCACGGCAGGTCTCGTACCCTTCATCCACAGCTACAATCTGCGCACACCCTCCCCACCCCACTTTTTTGACAACATCTCCAACTACATTGACTAAATCCTCCAGTCTCGTCGTCCACTATGTAGCTTCCCTGTAACGAAGTTAGCTTCTGGCAGTACCTTTAGTGTCAAATTAGGTAACCAAGTCATAGCTGTGTGTTCAGACTTGCTAGCCGCTGTCCCGCCACATCGCAGTAACTGGTACGGCGCGATAAGCTGCTGAACCAGCGTCTATGTGCCGATGGCCGGCCGACTGCCCCTGTGCCCCTCGTGACTTCCGCCGGGTGTGGCGGGTCATGTGGTACGGCCGCCGGTCAGTGATGTGCGGAGGCCCCCAGCGCTCAGGAGTCGCTGAGGAGTTGTCGACGAGCGGGGACTAACGCTGCTCTGAGCAGCCACTGAATTTACGTGGCCAGCCGGGCGAGCGCCCGGCTGCCGCACTTCGCCATTCGAAAGTCCAGTTAATAGAGACTAGTTGGCAGCAATTCTTCCGAACCGGCATCCGCAATCCGGACGAGGTTTCCCTCGACTGTCACTCAGGCCACGAGAAGACCTGGGGCTGCCAGCTGGAGCACAACTTCACTACATCTCGTACTCCCCTACACATCCCACTCAGTTCTCGTCATCACCATCTGCACACTACACACTCCACGCCGTCCACATCAGCCCAAACCACACATCCCACTCAGTTCTCGTCATCACCATCTGCACACTACACACTACACACTCCACGCCGTCCACATCAGCCCAAACCACACATCCCACTCAGTTCTCGTCATCACCATATGCACACTACACACTATACACTCCACGCCGTCCACATCAGCCCAAACCACACACCCCACTCAGTTCTCGTCATAACCATCACCATTTGCACACTACACACTCCACTCCACTCCATTTCATTCACATTGCCCTAAGCTACCAGGGGCGGATACAGGGGGCACTGGGGGCATGTGCCCCCATGAAAAAGGGCACCTTTCGAGCCAGGAAAAAGCACCCCTCAAGGAAGGCTCGAGACCACCCATAGAATTTGTCAGCCAAAGGCAAAGGCACCCTTCCGAAGAATTGGCGCCACTCTCCATCAGAGACCAAGTAAGTGCCCCTGCAATGGCCCGATGACAATTTCTGCATCGTCCCCCGTCAGCCACACTTCCCACTCACTCATCACAAACTACACACTTCAAGCCGTCCACACCAGCCCCAGCTAGGGGTGGAACTTTGCGTACTTTCGGAGGGACCCAGGCTTACTCATTCATCCTCCAATAATTTCAGTTTTGAACATCGGACCATATTGATCTGGAGTGCCGCGCCTCCCAAACGATTTCGATCCCCCAGTTTCCCCCATGCAAATTGGGTCCTCCCCTGCCAAGTACTGTTGGTATAGTTTTGCCCCTGGTGACAACTACACACTCTCCTCTGGTCACACCATTCAAAGCTAACCACTCCATTCCACCCAGATCACCTTTGGTTGCGCACTCCGCGTCCACTCCTACAACATGCACAACAATCACAGCATCCTGGGAACGCCTGCGTGACCACCACGCCTTGGCACGGGAAACGGCGGAAAACCACGACCCAAATCCCCCCCACCCCCTTACCGGCGCTATATCTGACAACAGCGTCATGTCCGGTTCTCGCGGGTGGTCTCTCTTTGTTCTGGGAGTTGCTCTTGCGACCACCACCTGGCGTTCACCTCACACACACGCACTGTCACAGTGGAACCGGTGTCACCGCACCACCTCGTGCCGCCGACCTCCGAAACAGACGAGCGCCGGTCGGGTATCGCGCGCTCTTTCGGCCAGCAGCAACACACTGCCGAGCCTTCCAGTCAGCTGACTACTGGCCAAGGTCAACCAGACCTGACACGCCGGGGGGTCGGCACACGCGCGGCCGCGTGTTGGAGAGAGATAGTGGAGCGCACACAGGAGCCACACACAGTTGAAAGTTCCCAAATATACGAGTAATAGTCGCGGTGGAAAATGTGTTCATAAAGACCGGGTTCGGGCATTCCAGTTCATGGCAGACAGAGACAGAGACAGAGACAGAGACAGAGACAGAGACAGAGACAGAGACAGAGACAGAGACAGAGACAGAGACAGAGACAGAGACAGAGACAGAGACAGAGACAGAGACAGACGAGACAGAGACAGAGACAGAGACAGAGACAGAGACAGAGACAGAGACAGAGACAGAGACAGAACAGAGACAGAGACAGAGACAGAGACAGAGACAGAGACAGAGACAGAGACAGAGACAGAGAACAGAGACAGAGACAGAAGAGACAGAGACAGAGACAGAGACAGAGACAGAGACAGAGACAGAGACAGAGACAGAGACAGAGACAGAGACAGAGACAGAGACAGAGACAGAGACAGAGACAGAGACAGAGACAGAGACAGAGACAGAGACAGAGACAGAGACAGAGACAGAGACAGAGACAGAGACAGAGACAGAGACAGAGACAGAGACAGAGACAGAGAGAGAGAGAGAGAGAGAGAGAGAGAGAGAGAGAGAGAGAGAGAGAGAGAGAGAGAGAGAGAGAGAGAGAGAGAGAGAGAGAGAGAGAGAGAGAGAGAGAGAGAGAGAGAGAGAGAGAGAGAGAGAGAGAGAGAGAGAGAGAGAGAGAGAGAGAGAGAGAGAGAGAGAGAGAGAGAGAGAGAGAGAGAGAGAGAGAGAGAGAGAGAGAGAGTCTGTGTTTTCATTGAACATTCACATGGTAAATGATGTAGGTTGGTGAAGGAAGAAAAACACCGCCCCTGCCCATCTTCACCCCGTACTGTTCCTACAATATTGCGTCGTTAATATTGGCGTTCAATTCAGTTCGGCACCTGGTCATAATTTGCAACTGATAGAATCTCAACTAGAATTCTGGCGAGCCAGCATTTTGCGGATAAGCACTGTGGACCGTCATTTTCATCATCCAACCGCGAGACTAACCATCAGATCATATCATATCACATATTTATCAGAACAGGAGGCCACTTGGTCTGTACAAGGCACTGAAGCCGATAGGCAATCATCAATACCAGCACGACACACGCGCAGTGGCGCAACCAGGGGGCGGGGGTCTGCCCTCCCCTTAGCACCCATAAGTACACGAGATCAAACGAAATTTTGAGATCTTCACCACACAAAACCAGAATTTTTCGGTGAAACACACCGGAAGCTTCCTTTGATTCATCAATGTTTTTGGTCGGGCCCCTTAACACGTACAGTGGCGGATCCAGGAGGCATGCGGCATGGCCTTCTTGGGACTGGAGGGAGCCCACGCGACCGTTGAACATACTGTGTTTCAACATGGGCCGTGACGAAACACACAAAACTGGAAGTTCCAGTGGGCCTCCGAGCGGCCGGTGGGGACCCCGTGCCGACGTGAAGGGCCCCTGGGCCGACATGAAGGGCCCCGAGCCGACATGAAGGGCCCCGGGCCGACATGAAGGGCCCTGGGATGGCATGAAGGGTACCTGGGTCGACGAAAGGGGTCTCGGGCTGACGGAGAGGGTCCGAACCGTAACCAGGGGCGGTTTTCAAGGGTAACCGAGATAAACCACAGTTTAACCAACTTTCGTAATTCTGAAGCTATATTTTGGGTTGAAGCTTCTTCTGTCATATATTTTGATGAGACAGTGGCGAAAATTATGCAGTCTGAAGGAATAATCAATTCTGATTCAATGTGTACCCTTAAATACACTCAAATGTCTGATTAAGTCCGATTAATTATTCGATGAAACTAGTTTACCTCATACACTAGATTAGCTTATTTCGTATGACAGCTATATCAACTAATACTGTGTTATAAGCATAGGTCCTAAAATCTGGAATGTAACTAGCTACGTACTATATTTTTATGTTACTCTTTTAAAACCACTGATATTAATTTTCATTTATTTTAAGCAGTTATTTTCAGTCTCAAAATTTACACTTTTTTTTCCAAAATTGCAATTATGGATAGTAGTGCTACCAACCTTGGAAAATAAAACATTTAACCCATTCTTGAATATAATCTCAGACGACCTTGCCATTACGTATTCCCATTTTGAACGCGTTCGAGAGAATTGTAATTTCTATGATGTTAAAGATGTCAGTAGACAAGCTGAAATGGGTCCTGACTTAGGAAGAAACATAGATATTCTCCACTTGAATGCAAGGTCTATAGTAAATAAATTCGATGAGCTCAATATCTTCCTAAACCAGCTGAATCACAAATGGAGCCTTATATGTATTTCTGAAACCTGGCTATCAAAAGAAAATGAACAGAAATTTAGCTTACTTAGATGATGAAGATTGTGAACTATCTTTGCAAAAGCAGGGAACAAAAAATTGCTGGAGGCTCCGCAATCTATTGCTTGAAATCACTAAAAGCAAAACAGCTTTATCCATTTGATTTTGTTGCTGCCGAAGCTGAAGGTGTTTTTCTCCAAATAGAATTGAGTAATAAACAAACTATTTTGATATGCCAGATATATCATGCACCTGGTCGTCATGCACAATTCTTGTCAGAATTTGAGGAATGTCTAACGACAATAAACCATCTGAACATGCCTACATACATCATTGGAGACCTAAACATTGACCTATTCTCAATTCCAAATGACCACTTTGCTGACTCATTTTTCATGTCTATGTGCTCTCATGGTTTTCTTCCTCTAATATCAAAGGCGACTCGTGTATGTGATACAACATGCACATTAATTGACAATATTTTCTGTAATGATGTATCAAAAATAAAACAGAATGGCATCATTAAATCTGATTTCTCTGATCACTTCTCTATTTTTACAACATCAGAATTTACAGTTCAAAAACCAATCATTGCAAAAAGAACAAGAACCACCTTTGACTTTCATAAAATTGGCAGTCTGAGAAATCATCTAACAAATGAACTTGAAGGCATTTTTGATGAAAATGATCCTGAAAAAGCATGTAACAGTTTAATTAATGCATATAAAAGTGGGATTGATACATTTACATATACTCAAGTCTTATCAAGAAAAACAGCCTCCATAAAACCATGGATTTCACTTGCAATATTATGCTCAATCAACCAAAAGCAAATATTATTTAATCAAACACTTACATATCGAACTGCTGAAAGCAAGAAAAAATATAACAGGTACAAAAACACACTGATTACAATAATTAGAAAGGCAAAAATACTTCATTATGAGGTGGAATTTGACAAACATCAAAATAATCCAAAAGAGACATGGAAAATGCTTAACCAGATACTGAGAAAATCTCCTTCCAAACGGAATATCCCTGAAAAAAATGAATACAGATACAGACATCACTTTAGAAAATTATGCAGCTATAGCTGAAGGTTTCAATAAATATTTCACGGAAATTGCACCAAAATTGAGAGAACAAATTTCTGAAAGCAACACCAATGCTTTAGAATATATGCATACCTACCCAGAGATATCATATCAATGGTGATATTAGCAGTAACAGAAAACAATTTAGTCACAGTGATTGCTTCTTTAAGAAATGTTGGGTCAGGAATTGATGGAATAAATTATAGGATATTTAAGCAATCATATAGATCCATATTACCACACCTAACCCATGTCATCAACTTATACCTGAGTAGTGGAATCTTCCCAAAGCAATTGAAAATTGCAGTTGTAAAGCCCATCTACAAAAAAGGTGACCCAGCAACATTTAGTAACTACAGACCAATTAGTATTCTTCCATATATGTCGAAAATATTAGAAAAGATAATCTACAACCAACTTTTGGAACATTTCACCCTACACAATCTACTTTCTGATAAGCAACTTGGTTTCAGAAAAGGAATGTCCACATATATGCCTGTTCTATTAATACAGAGCCTGATCACTAAAGGATTTGAAAACAATGAATATGTTGTTGGAATTTACCTTGATTTGAGAAAGGCGTTTGATACTGTTGACAAAGAAATATTATGTGCAAAAATGAAAAAAAATATGGTGTGAAGGGAAATGCAATCAAAATGATAGTCATATTTATCAGAAAGAACACAAGCCACCACAATAAATAACAGCACCTCTGCTTTCAGAAAAATTGAAATGGGTGTCCCACAAGGATCAATTTTAGGCCCCTTACTCTTTATAATATATATAAATGATTTTGTAAATTTGCATGTAGAATGTGAGACATTTATATATGCTGATGACACAGCAATTTTTTTCCTTCAAAGCACTGACTGTACAGAGCTTCATAACAAGATCACAAATTCCTTGCCAAAAATTTCACAATGGCTGCATTCAAACCTTTTGTCCTTAAATGAATCCAAAACTGTATACCAGCTATATAATAATCATAAAGCAGACATTGATATCCATATTGAATTTAATGGAATTGCTATTTTGCATCAAAATCCAGTAAAATATATTGGTGTATACATAGATGAGAATTTGAAATTTGCATCCCATATCAGCAGTGTCTCAAACATAATAAGTCGCAACATAGGAATGATATCAAAAATAAAATATCTTCTTCTAGGCAAATATCACCTCCTAAAATTGTATAATGCATTAATTCTCCCATATATCAACTATTGCTGTTTTCTCTGGGGTACAAACTATGCTAATCAGACACACAAATTATACTTACTTCAGAAAAGAATGATGCGTATTATTGAGGGTGTATTTCCCCCTCAGAGTGCAAATCCTATCTTTAAGAAGTACAAAATTTTACAAGTCCAAGATATAGCAAAACTTCAAATGCTGCTTATTATGCAAAAATTCATTTATAATCAGCTACCTCATTTTATTAGACCCCTTTTCACAGAATCGCTTAATACCCCATATTCCACAAGATTACAAAACCACTTCCAACACAGCTATTCAAACAAAAATTATCGTCTATTCGCCATTGAATGTTTTGGACCCAAACTTTGGAATACCATCATAGCAAAACATTTTCGGCATACAGAGATACCAAATTCTAAGATTGTTCTAAAAAATTACATTAAGACATACTTCTTGAGCAGATATTAACTGACTTGAGCATTCACTACATCTGTTGGATACCAAAGGAGTACACATGTGTATGTATGTGTGTTTGTGTGTGTGCATGTCCTTGTGTGTGTGTATGTATGTGTAGGGGTGCTGGCATGTGTGTGTGTGAGAGAGTGTACGTGTGCGTGCGCGTGTGTGTGTGCGTGCGTGTGCGTGTGATTGTTGCGTGTGCGTGTGTTTGTTGCGTGTTGCGTGTACGTGTGCGTGCTCTGTGCGTCTCTGTGCTGTGTGTGTGTGTGTGTGTGTGTGTGTGTGTGTGTGTGTGTGTGTGTGTGTGTGTGTGTGTGTGTGTGTGTGTGTGTGTGTGTGTGTGTGTGTGTGTGTGTGTGTGTGTGTGTGTGTGTGTGTGTGTGTGTGTGTCTGTGTGTGTGTGTGCGTGTGTGTGTGCGCGTGTGCGCGTGCGTGCGCTTAGCTATATATAAAAGTTGAAAACACCCAACCATAGTTCCTCCCACACTCCACCCGGCAACAAGCCTATGCTTAGCTGGATGGAGTTGTGGGAGTAGCCAAAGTAAAAAAAAAATCAAATCAGGAGTGCTCACTACTATCTGTCCACAAACCAGCTGCTAACATTATAGTTTAGACCTTAACTTCTTATTGGGATGGATCTAGGGCCAGTCATATGCCACCTTTGGGTATGACTACTTACAGCATTCTTTATTATTAGTTTTATTGCTCTAATGCCGGGTGCTTTGTATGCTTCTTTATTTGTTTTCCATCTCTTAGCTGGGAGTGCCGCGACTTTAATTTTTATTTTATGGTGTTACCGTAAGGTGCTTGCAGTCGTTGGGTAAGAGGAGGGGGCGCTCCTGGTCACCTGATCTTGGGTGGCGGACCTTAAAAAATGTATTGAAAAAAAACGCTAAGTGATAAATATTTTCAGCGAAGAACTAGTCTGCACTATGAACTAAACCAATATAGACTAGGTAGCCAGGAATTGACCTTCGACAGTTTACGCGGTCACGCACCTGGCGGGAAAGCAGAACATGGTCGGTAGACGCTGAACGTCTATTTACGCTCCGCAGGAGACATACCCGGCGGTGATGGGGTGATAGAGTGTGCTTAGAAGCGTGATGAACCATACAGATCATTTGCGCCGCCCTAAAGGCGAGTGGGTTTTGCATGTAAGTGCAAGGCATGCGTACGTATACGTTAAAGGAGCTTTACGTTATAGTGCATGTGACGTTACGTACTGTAGGCGGGGGTGGGGGAGGGCCGTCTCCCAGATGGTTGAGACTGCTGTGATAAAGTTTAGTTTACTTTGCCTACTCCTCCACAAGATAATTTGTACTTTGGGGTGGGGGGTGGCTGGCAAGAAAGTTGATTTCGCCAGGGTTCCGGCATTCGCCTACTCTTGTCCAAGAGCACCGAGGGGTCTCTACCGTGCGGACAAGGTGGTACTAGCCCACACCGCCAGTCACGCCGGCTGCCGCGTTAGTAGTAATTAGTAGCATGCGTTCTAGGAGGGCAGACCGGGCACGATTATTCTACCCACTCACGAAGGGCCAGAACCGCCCCTGGCCGTAACCGTACTCCGTATCGCGCAGAATCACGTCACCGCACAGCAGTGTTAAAATAATGATTTGTCGTTAGGTGTGAGATGTCGAAACGAGTAGGGCAGGATGTCGAAATGGCCATGGAAATAATGCTGCTTAAAATACTTTGCTCCTTGAAACCCAGTTTTGAGACAATTGCATGCATATAACTACTAATTTGGGGATATCGACATCAACGATTACGATACAAACATCCATACTATAAACGTTTATTACATACCATAGTACTTCATAGGTAATTCCTTCACCTGGAATTTCACTAGGAATTGTTCATCATCACAATCCCGGATCCGTTATGGTGAGCATAAGCATGATACGTATCAAAGGGATACTATTAGAAACGAGGCATGACAACCGCACAGGCACGCACCGAAAGGCACGATGTCGATACTTCTTTGGGAGGGATGTCGATTGAGCGTTCAGTAAGTGGTATATACCGCCCTATTTCACGAATAATTTATCACTGCCGCACAGTCAAGACCAGATGCCGGATCATGGCGAGAATTTCATCCACCTGAAGTCATATCCAACACACCTCATATCCAAATCGGCTAGAACTGCAGCACCGGGAGCGCCTCGCCAGCAACTCCCCGTCCCCCACCGGGGGGGGGGGGTCATCTCCACCTCCGCCCCTCCCAGGCCAACAGAAGTTCGCCATCCACCACTGCCTCTCCATGCCGATACTGCAACACACAGGCGTGGACTGCGCCAGCGTGGCGTTTTCGTGGAGGAACTGCCTCACGGTTGAAGAAGACATTGGACGGCCTCTCGCCGAGCCCAGACGCCTGTTCTGACGCGTTACAGCTCCTGACCGATTTATACGGCCTCTCGATTTCAGACGGTCCCTCTCTAACTTAGTACAGCACCCCACCCCCTTGTTTGAAGAATTGACCCCTGGTTCCATACGAGAACTCCAGGATATTCCATGGAGCCCTCGGTGAATTAATACAGCATCCCTCCAGCTTCTGTAGTTATTGTTGTAGTTTACGGGCGCATTGACTGCACAGGTCATATAGTTCCCTCCAGCTTCTTTCGTCATCCAGCAGCAAGGTTGGGTCATCGCAAGGAAGTCCAAAGTGGAGTTGCCCACGCATTCGCCTCATTTAACACCACCATAATTTTGTTTATATGTGGATATCTGAAAGCATTGGATGCAGGGAGCAACCATGCACCCTGGATAATCTGAATGAAACACAATCCGAGTGGCATATCCCTGCCAACTTGCGCGCCAGGGTGGCACGAGCAGCTTTGAGGCACGCCAAGCTCTACATGCCTCGAAAGGAAGGCCATCTCGATCATCTTCTGTAGAGCGGATGCAGCACGTATAAGGCGGTTGTTCATTACGTTGTGAAATGTTGCAACGTGCGCTTTCACTCGATACCCTATCTGCTTTAATCGAGCATTTTTTAAATTTTAAACGTTTTAAAATTCCGGCAATATAAATGCAATTCATTCTGTGTAACCAGAATGAAGATAACCATTGCTGACGCGACTACCAAGCATGGTGGCATCCAGGAATTTTGTAAAGGGATGGGCGTCAAGGCATTCACAAATACAATTGTGCTAGTCTTCTCCGATACAGATGCAGACATAAGACACACAATGGCACATTTTCACCTGGAAGGACTGTTTCGAGACCCATCGAATAATTGTGCCTTTGATATAAAAGTAACTGTTTGGGTGGATCCCTTCACGACTCCCTTTCTCCCCTCAAGGCCCTTTTTGTCACCATGGTCCCTTTTAGGAAAACAGCCTCAACCACAGTCAAAAATCACAGCCCCACCACTGCACACGGAGGTGAAAATTTACCTCGGCTTGAGAGCTTCCACCGCCTCCCAACCAGTAGGCACATTGGGGTACGCTGAATCCAACTGAGTTTGGAACCGCCTGAGCGCCGGATCATTTTGGACCGTTTCATCGGTGGCGACGCAGTAGCTTCCATTTGCCCGCTGCAGTAACTATGGTCGTGCGGCGCATCACCGGAAAGACCATTTGGTCCCCGCCGCCGGGACCGTTGCAGAGGCGCAGCCAAGGGGAGCCCGCCCCACCCCTTAGCAACACAAAAAATGCAATCAAACAAAACATTGTCATATTTTCACACCGCGCAAAACCAAATATTGTCGGCGCTTTCCCTGTTTCATTGCATTTTGTTTCTCGGTCGGGCCCTTAAGAAAATCCTGGCCGCGCCACTAGCTATGGGGCTGCCCAGGCACATGTTCGAGTATCATTCCGCCACAGGCAACTTGTGAACCGGTCGCCGCTGCACTCCTCTGGCAGCCTACACTGGGCTCATTACGCTGTAAGTGCCGGACTAGCGGCCGTTCGGGCGGTGGCGTGCAAGAAGGGATCACTGCCGTTACCTCTGTTCTTCCGAGCGTGCATCCGGTAATGCCCAGGACTTGCCACCCTACTTTGTTGCATTCAATGTTCGCATAAATACAGAAATCTCAGAAATAAGTAAAAGCCAGGGGGCGGATACAAGAGGGCACTGGGGGCATGTGCCCTCCCCATCCCCACGGGAAGATGGCGCCCCACCGGCCGGTAAAGGTTGCCCCTCTGTGAGGAAAAGGTGCCCTCCTCAAGTGCACCCCCTCCTCTCCAGAGAAACACAGAGTATGAATGTCAGCGCTACAAGAACCAAACACACGTTAATGTTTGCTCTGCACCGTGCAACAACATTGCGCTCCCTTGCATGCTGAAAGGACGAACCGCGGCTTGTGTATGTTTATGTACCAGGCTCGTAAGCTGCACTGTATTAAATAGTGAGCGTCGTTAAGCAAACGATATCGAAAGGTCATGATTGTCCTTGGCCTGACCTTTGCGCAAATAATTGGCAAGCCAATAATGTGGCTGCATAGGGACGCATCTGCGTCGATCCTTGTATTGGCAATGCCATGAAAAAGACCTTTCATAATTAGCATGCAAAAAGGCAAGGGTAATATAATTGTAACCAAAATATTTTGACTGATCCTTCACCGAACAGATGACAGAAGCACAAGGTCGTACCTGAGAGGACTCAGCGTCGGGACGTGACAGCACTGGGGTGACTCACCTGACTCAGTGACAGCCCCTTTGGTGATTTGCTTGAACTTTCCCGCGTGCTGGCACGCTCAGCTGGAAAAGATCCGTCATGAGTTTAACGTGGTAGGTCTGGGAAACATGAAACGAAGCGGAGGATCAGCCATCACACCTGTGCACTGGCTCTCCCCGCAGCGCATCTCAGCCAGACAATATGTTGCTTTTTCAGGGGAAGTGGCAACAACTTTGAGACTCAACTGGCCAAAACAAACTGAGAACCATCAAGCCAAGCTTGGGGTGGTGGGAGTCTTCATCCAGAATGTCACGAAATGAGGAGCTGGTGCTCGCTAGGATACGGATTGGACACACCTATGCCACCCACGGTTACATGCTGCGGAATGAAGACAGAACAATGTGTACTCGTGATATCCCACTGACAGTGAGACATGTTCTTCTGGCGTGCCCTCGTTTCTCCGCCCCACGAAGACGACACTGGAAGAGAGGTGTCCACACTGACGATGGCAAATCTTCTAGGTCATGGGTCGCGTGTGTTTCAGACTGAACGGCTATTTGAGTTTATGTCGCAAATACGATTTGCTGTCGTCTACTCAGGGAGGTAGTGACATTGCACTGGTTAGGGCACAGTAAATACTCATTACACTTGAAAGTAAATGTGGCCGGAAAACTGAAACCTAGATAAAAACACTATTATGGGCACTATATGATCAACATGGTCGATGCGCCCTAAAACCCAAACAACTAACTAACAAAGCGAAGAATCGGGCTAGGTAGCGAGTCACTTTACCCAGGCGACCGCGGACGATTGATCAGCAGGCCACACGTCACGGGTCAACCAGAGTTCATCAGGTCAGCGAGTTCACGGTCACGTCACGCAGTCACTTGGCACACACCTGTTGAGCTATTGAGAGGAAACGTGCAATGCGGCGTTAAAGTAGTCTTCGATAAATACCGGGCAATGCAGTATCAAAACAGCAGTTGTTGAGATCTGGGACACTTCAGCTCTGATCTCCGAGCGTCCATTTAGCACTGCCGGTCAGATTATTGTACTTTTCCACTAACAGTGAATGCCCGTTGACAATGTTAGTTATTTGAGCTTTAGGGCGCATCGACTGTATTGGTCATGTAGCGCCCAATTGCCCGTTGACAAGTGGCGGGAGGGAATTTAGCCATTGATAGGTCGCACTGCTAACGCAGCTACACACACGTTAGTGTAATCAGGCAACACGCAATACCCTGCACCGAAACCACACCGGCCCCACCCTCAGGCAAGGAATCGGCACCACGGCCATCACTGCCAGAACAATTCGCTGCGCGGAGGGCAGTGCAGGCGCGCATGCTCACCCGACACCTTACTACCTATACGCTCTCTAATTACGGCGAGCTTTGCACAAGCGCTGCACACTACGTTCGTCTGAAGACCCCTCGACAGCGTCCTGAATCGCCATCTAGAAAGCGCAAACAGAGAACAGCCACAGAGAAGGAGCGCCTACAAGCAGCGCCATCTAGGTACAGGTACCACACGACGCTAGCGCTCCTATGTGCGGGATAAACTATGCCTCTGTGGCGCTTCATCAAGTTAATTATTTGGGTTTTAGGGAGCCTCGACCAAAAAATGTTATCATTTAGCGCTAACAGGCTACAGCCAGTGTTATTAATCCATAAGCATGGAATATTTTCGTAGCCTTTTTATGGAAAGATGGTCCGAATGCGTACTGGGGAGACTGGAACAGGGCCCATGCTAAGCAGAATCTGTTGCGTGTGCCCTTGCACCCGATCCACCTGGGAATGCTGACTTATCGGCAAAATATTCAATATGAGTCACCGCCGCTCGGCTGTAGTCACCCTGGTCATGTCCGGTCAGCTGCCAGCTGACCCTATCAGCCGTGAGCTAAATGCGGGCGCGTTTCGAACAATGTTTTGTCAGAATGGGAAGGCCAATGCAGGCAGACGTCCTAACAAACTAGGCCGTCGTGGCAGCACTGAGCATGCTGTCTTAGGATACACGAATTGGATATCCTTGAGGGACATCTATCTGCCATAAACTATCTACTACAGAAAGCCTAACACGTACCGAAACAAGACCAGCTATCAAAATACGCATGATGGAAACATTGAGGCTATTCGTCCAAATGTAACATGTTTATAATGCAACGTGCGAAAGAATAAGCTTGTCAGTGATTCATTACAAGAATTTGGATCATTGGGTCATAATTTGAACAGTACCTTGTTCTTCCCAAATCCAGTCACCTACTGCCAATCCAAGGACAGTTAATCAGAATGGGAAATGCCTCCAAGCCTGAGAGTCGGAATACTATTTGCCTCGGGGCCGCAATGCATGTTCGTAATTAGTTTTTTTTATCGCGCCCCACTTCCGGCCACATTCGCCAATGTCATCCAAACTCGTGTCGTCCAAACTCATACCGTCCAAACCCATGTCGTTCAAACTCATGAAAACGCAAGTTCCAATCTGTGGGTGATAATTCACTGACGAAGCTGCACCGCATCGGCACGCCTGTTTCTCACTGTCACTGAATGGAACCGCATCGGCACCCTACTTCTCATTGCTACCAGACGAAACCGTATCGACGCGCCTGTTTCTCATTGCCACTAAACGGAACCTCTTCTGAACGGTTTACCAAACGGCCAGGTGCCTGCACCAGAAACATAAACACGATTAAACCCGGCACACTTACCAGCTCGGCCGCCACAAAAATACACACACGCCGCCAGGCCAGCTGTCGCGCTTACGGCCCAACGCGTTTGATGGTGTTCGCATTCAGTTCGGATTTCACAAAATGCATTACATCATTGAAAGGATACTGTGCATCGGTTGGTTGCCAGCTAGATTTCCGAACAGAAGAACACTGACGCAACTCGCACGCGCCGGCCGGTGACCAACCAGGGCTCCGGAGGCAGCTCTAATCAAAAAACGAAGGACTTTCTACTGTATAGGTGGTGGCCCGGTCCATTGATTCTAGACACACGAACCGGAGTCGGAGAACACGGGAGCCAGTGCGTATGCGCGCTCTCCTGCCAGCTGACGTAACACGCGGCCGGCACCACATCAATGTCCGTTGATTCAGGAAGTGGGCAGGTGGTGCGTGATCTGCTATTGGCAGTGTGGACAATTGGGCAACTTGATGAGTGACGGCGAGTGGAAAGACTTTTGTCACCTCTTGAAGGATGTCTGCATTCCTTCTAAGGATTTGTTTCCGAGTACGCACGAAGTCGATGCTGTCCGTTTAGAATCGGGAGTGTAAGCACGTTCCCCGAGATAAAATATCTGAAAAGGTGCTTATATGTCAACTTTACAGTTGAAAGTTGCCAATATCTTGCACACAGAGCCCTTCAAAACAAGCAAACAAGGCATAACCGCACACTGATTCCACGTTTCTTCATGATGAAACAATAAACGTACTCTGATCATCGCCCACGGAGTCCAACAGCTGATCGGACTCCGACGCCGTGGCCGGGTCCATCACACTTACCCTGGCCATCGCGGACGGCGTCCAGCAGCTGATCGGACTCCGACGCCGTGACCGGGTCCATCACACTTACCCTGGCCATCGCGGACGGCGTCCAGCAGCTGATCGGACTCCGACGCCGTGACCGGGTCCATCACACTTACCCTGGCCATCGCGGACGGCGTCCAGCAGCTGATCGGACTCCGACTCCGTGACCGGGTCCATCACACTTACCCTGGCCATCGCGGACGGCGTCCAGCAGCTGATCGGACTCCGACGCCGTGACCGGGTCCATCACACTTACCCTGGCCATCGCGGACGGCGTCCAACAGCTGATCGGACTCCGACTCCGTGACCGGGTCCATCACACTTACCCTGGCCATCGCGGACGGCGTCCAGCAGCTGATCGGACTCCGACGCCGTGACCGGGTCCATCACACTTACCCTGGCCATCGCGGACGGCGTCCAACAGCTGATCGGACTCCGACTCCGTGACCGGGTCCATCACACTTACCCTGGCCATCGCGGACGGCGTCCAGCAGCTGATCGGACTCCGACGCCGTGACCGGGTCCATCACACTTACCCTGGCCATCGCGGACGGCGTCCAACAGCTGATCGGACTCCGACTCCGTGACCGGGTCCATCACACTTACCCTGGCCATCGCGGACGGCGTCCAGCAGCTGATCGGACTCCGACGCCGTGACCGGGTCCATCACACTTACCCTGGCCATCGCGGACGGCGTCCAGCAGCTGATCGGACTCCGACGCCGTGACCGGGTCCATCACACTTACCCTGGCCATCGCGGACGGCGTCCAGCAGCTGATCGGACTCCGACGCCGTGACCGGGTCCATCACACTTACCCTGGCCATCGCGGACGGCGTCCAGCAGCTGATCGGACTCCGACGCCGTGACCGGGTCCATCACACTTACCCTGGCCATCGCGGACGGCGTCCAGCAGCTGATCGGACTCCGACTCCGTGACCGGGTCCATCACACTTACCCTGGCCATCGCGGACGGCGTCCAGCAGCTGATCGGACTCCGACGCCGTGACCGGGGCGACGCAAGCCATGGTGACTTCGGACACACACCGACTCTTGTGGCGGAATCAAACACCAGCTCGGCAGCTGGTACAGCTGGGTACAGCTGGTGCAGCTGGTAGCACGACTGGTCGACGGTAGCACTGCAGGGCCACGATAAAAAACGACTGAGAAATTCTTGAGTCACGTCATCCAATGCGATGCATTTTTTCCGAGTTCCCAAAAACGTCCATGTGTAGTCGAGCAAAAGCAATCCAGTGAATTTTGATGTGTAATTGTGAAAAGGTGTACATGGGCATTTATGTAGGATATATTTCACGTATGCACCCTTCCGTGCACTGATAGTAGTCCGAAAGCACGTTGATTGCAGCACTGACAGGTCCCGAGAAACACGAGCACACCTCGGAACCGGCAAAATGGGTGGCATCCCTCCACACAGGATGTGCAACATAGATGCCGACTGTAGCAGTATTCTAGTGCTTAAGCAAAGATGGAGTAGTATAACTGGAGTGCAAATCATGGTTCCCTAGGACTTCAGGTTCCTCAGATTTCAATGCAATTTTCGAATACAAAATAATTACAAATGGTTGATGGCGATTAACTTTTGCTCTTTGGACAAGTGTGTTGTTCATCCCAACTGCCCAGACGGTCCAACATAACACCTTTCGGGATGGATGAATTTTGTAAAGGTCTGCGGTAGAGTTTCGTGTAAGAATGAGTAGACACAGAGACATTAAACTTCAAGTATCTTCTTATACTTCTGCCTAGCATATTTCATAAAATTTCAGGTCCAAGTCATCAAAGGTCATGGACCTGGGTAGAGGTAAAGAGAGTGATGTTAAAAAAAATATTCAGTGCCACCATTCAGAGCAGTTGCAGCATGTGAACAACAAACTCAGATCATGTTATTTTTTGTCATTAAAGCAAACAACCTTGCTCTCTGGAAAGTTGAATTAATGGGAAGGTTACTGAACCAAGTGTGTGTTAATTTTCACATCCATTTTAATGGGTGAAATAGGAAAAATTACTTTGGGATGTTTTTCATGCAGAAAATGAAATGTGATATGCATCTTAACTATGGCAAAGGTTAATAGCACAAGGTAATGTCAAACATCATGTACATTCTACACAAACTAATACAGAAT
Organism: Ashinkailepas kermadecensis; assembly: GCA_034440615.1. Taxonomy (NCBI): domain Eukaryota; kingdom Metazoa; phylum Arthropoda; class Thecostraca; family Neolepadidae; genus Ashinkailepas; species Ashinkailepas kermadecensis. The sequence goes on along the minus strand of JAOTOM010002052.1, from coordinate 42,520 downwards.
GCTATTGTTTCTCATGAAATCATATCTGAATTCCACTTCCGCACCCCTAAATCATGCAGCATGACATTGGATGATCAACTAGTAGCATGAGATGACATGACCTTATTTGACCTTTCTATGGAATTACTTTCAAAACAGTGCACACTTAGGCAAAAGGTGCAGTGATCATTTTATAAATCTACATATTGCCCTAGAGTGACCTAAAGTCAAGTGACCAGATCACAAGCTGGGCAGCTTACAAATAATAGATTATCATATCAGTTCCTCTAGTGATGGTGTTAAAATAATGATTTTTTCATTAGGAGTGAGATGTCAAAACAAATGCAGCAAGATGTCGAAAATTTCCTATGAAAACAATGTCATTTAATATACATTGTAAGTCCTTCAAACTGAGCTTTGAGCCAATAGTATACATGTGACTGTACCCATTTTGTTTGTTTTGAGAGGTATCTAATTTGGGATAACTATGCTATGGTAACCATGATAACTATGGGATAAATATGCCAATGATAATGATACAAATAACCATGCTATCAACTGTTCTTGTGGAACACAGCACACCACTGGTATTCACTTGACTTGGAACTGTGCTAAGTACAGTCTTGCATCATGCTCTGCCTCTGATATGGTGAGCATAGACATGATAACTATAAACAGGATACTGTTAGAATGAGGCATGAAGAATTTACAAACACCCATCAAGAAGCATGTCAGCAGTTAGCAAGCAAAATAATGCCAGAAAATGGGTTTAGTGTATGATAACATACCATAAAACAATGTTTATAAATGCAGCATAACCTAACATAACTTAGCCTAATCTCCTTTCTAAAAGAAATATCCAGTGCAATTTGAAAAGTTTGAGGCTTTTTCTTTTTTACAAATTGAATAGCAAAATAACCTAACCCAACCCAACCTAACCTAGCTTAGCCTGCTTTTGAAGAAAACCAATTTCCTTTTTTTAATACAAAACTTAATTTTCCCACATGCAAAGCCTAATCTAATCTAATCTAACCAAACCCAACATTTTTGTTTGCTTTAAGGAGGTAAGTTGTGTGTAAATCCTGTCTCATGAACACCTCAAAACACAATAATGCCAGTTCCATTAAGCTAGGTGAGGCATGGTTAAGTTAGGCTAGGTCAGGCTCAGCTAGGCTAATTAGTTTCAGTTCAGGTCAAGCTAGGTTAGGTTAAGTTATGTTAGGTGTTTTGGTGATTTAACATTGTTCTTCATTTTGCATTATTATACCCAACCCCAATACCATTTTTTGTACACCTTTCCCATGTTTTGCCCATGTGGGAAATGTATCTGCAATGTGATTTAAAAAGTTTTAGATTATTGATATTGAAATGATTTTGATGTTCTTTTCTTGGTGAAATGACTGCTTCTTGATATATAAGTACTTCAACTTGAATTGTTGGTAAATTTGCAGTTTAAGGTAATTTCTGATTTTTTGGGAATTTATTTGTCTAATGTGATGTCTAAGAATGTGCTGAACATGGTGTGACCACTCATTTCCTCTGCAAATGCATACTTTTCAGTTGGGAGGAAAAATAACACCCAAAAAATGACTTGGGTATTGGGTAATATAGCATGAAAAGTAATGTTCAAAATAACAAAAAAGATGAAAGAGAACATAGCATAATCTAACCTTACCTAGCATAACATTCCATGCAAGAAGGCAAATTCTTTGTTAATGGAACAGTTCCAATTTTATCTTGAAAAAGATCAACTTTAAAAATATAACCAACCTAGCCTAGCCCAGGCTAGCCTGAACTGTTTTTGAAGAAAAACTCAATTGGGAGGGGAGGGGATTTCCAAACAAGGCATTTTTTATAAGCCTAACCTAACCTGACTTAACCAAACCTAACCCCTTTGTATCCTTCATGGACATCAAATTTGGATATATATGTTGATCTAGGTAAAATTGGAATCTATGGGATTTTTTTCAATACAGGAAATTTTAATGTAAAAATGACAATGTGACAACTCATTTTCTCTGCAAATTATTACTTTTCAGTTGGCAAACAAATACACAATCATAATCTTCACTGCAAATATAGCACATCACATATAATTATCCGTACCTGGTGTGTCACAGATGTGATAAAGAAGAAACTCAACACTTCATGCACTGGATTTAATACTCTGACATCAAAAACCTTATGTTTCTGCCTTATTTCGACATTTATTTCCAAGAATGAATACCAGCAACCTGATTCATCTGCAGCCAAGGCCAGAAGTTCCTTGAGATGCTGTATTATTATATTTTTTCATATATTTCATGACATCACTGCCAAAAAATTTGTTTAGGATGATTCTGGTTTTCCGTTTTGGTTAGATTATATTATAATATAATATATTTTACATATTATGCCATGCTATCTTAGTCTAGGTTAAGTTAGGTTAGGTTATTCTATTTTTTCTATTATTTATCTATTCATATGTAATTTGTTAACTCTTGACCATAAGCAGAGCACAACAGTGTTCTCCAGTATATGCAGTAACCATATGCAGTGTAAGAATGGCAGATAATGTAGCATAATATAAAATATATTATATCATAATATAATCCAACCTCACCTAACCTAGCCAGAAAACCAGAATCATCCAAAGCTAATTTTTTGGCCATGATGTCATGAAATATATGGAAATTAAAATAATACAGCATTCCAAGGAACTTCTGGCCTTGTCTCTGGATGCATCGGGTTGCGAGTATTCATTCTCAGAAACAAATGTTGAATCAAGGCTGAAACAGGGTTTTTTATGTCCGAGTATTAAATCGAGTGCATGAAGTGTTGAATTTTATCTTTATCATGTCTGTGACACACCAGGTATGGATAATTATACAGTGTGCTATATTTGCAGTGAAGATAATGATTGTGTATTTGCTTGCAACTGAAAAGTAATCATTTGGGGAGAAAATGAGTGGTCACATCATCATTTTTACATTCAAATACCCTGTATTAAAAAAAAATCAAAAAGTCCAATTTTACTTTGATCAATATATTTACCAAAATTTGCATAAACTTGTTGTGTGGTTGCCTTAAACTGCAATAATACCTGTTACTATCTAGACACATCATCAACTCCCAGATATGGGTACCAAATTCATTCATAAATAACATCAGAAAACACCAGAAAATACATTTCTCATAAAAAATTGGTCAAGAAGCTTCTTCTATACTTCACCCAAAAGGTTTTTAATGTCAATGTGAGAGACACAACATGCCAGGGTAAGTTGTAATGTTCACCCTGAACAAAGGCATAGAAATGCGCGCTGAGTGGTAGGTACCTACCTAGGTAGGTATCTAAATCACTTCAATTTCTCCTATAACAATAGTATGACCTACTACAAAATAATGTTCAAGTTTAAAAACAATGCGGTCAACAGACATGGACAAAAGCACCACTGTAAAAAACTACTAAGTGAAATTTGCACCCACCAATGTCAGTTAACTGCGTTCGTACCTATTACAAAGATTCTCCTAGATGCTGGCATATAACTAGAGTGATTTGCACGGCTGGCTGTCAATTTACAAATTGTAGCAAATGCGGAGAGTCTGCCCCATGTCTTCGAGTTGCCATATTGATAACTTTTATTACGGGTCTTAAAAAAGCATTCCACTTGATGGTTTGTTTTATTCAAGTACGTCGGTTTCCCATCGATGGCTCAGGACGAAGAAACCCAAGGGACTAACTGCCGAAGATTGTGATGGCAGCAGTGCCATCCCCAGAATTTGTTTTCGGGGCTCCTACTCCGTCATCGAGGACGCTGCGAATCGGTCGAACCGCAGCGCAACCTCCAACCGTCGGATTTCCGTCTTGCCTCATAGCCGGTGACCGGATCGCTTTGACCCCGATAATAGTTTCCAAATGGGGTTCAACTCCAAAGTGGCAGGAACGATTTTCAAACAGAGGAGTAAGATCCTGACTGTCTTCTCCCCTCACCCCGTCCATCCCACCCCTCACGCTCAATTGACGGTAAAAACAACTTGTAGCTCGATAACTTTAGTTCTGCAGCCAACCCAGCCTGTTTGGCTTTTGTTATTACGGTTAAAATTTGAAATTCAGCTTTTCGAAAGTTAATGTCTCTGCTCTTCCCCGTTCCCCATGTGCTACTGTCTAACCCAGACACAAGCAGCCGATCCACTCAATTCCCCGTCGTAGACACAAAGCAACGCTTTTACTCGGTAAAAAAACGATAGGTCATTATACGCAGGGGTGGATACAGGGGAGGGGCACTGGGGACATGTGCCCCTCCCCATGCAAAGGTGGCGCCCCATCGGCCGGGAAAGGCACCCCTTCAGGAAGACACGAGTGTGCTCCCCATCCCCTCCCCTCGCTTAGCTGATTTTCAACCAAAGCCACTCCTTTTAGAGGAAAAGGCAAAGCAAACAGATCCCTTCATTGTGCTCGAGTGCACCAACCTCGTTCAATGATATATTTCTGCCAAAGGCGCCCATTCTACGAAAGGTGCTCTCTCCATGAAAATTACTGGATCCCGGATTATGCTGGTTCTTTGTAGCCATGCTTTTACGGACACGTTCGTGTCATACTATAGTATGATGGCTATTATAATACCTATTATATATATATATATATATATATATATATATATATATATATATATATATATGTAGACGGGTGACGTCATGGTCCCGCGCGTCGCCTTGGCGAGAGCGTGCCTTCCCATTGGCTGGTTGGTTTCGCGCCGAAACACCCCGACCGCGGGGAGTGTGAGAATAAAGCTGGCTGCGAGCGGACGTGGGGTACGCCGTGCGGTGTGGACTCGAAATATGTCATAAGTGTTTGCAATTCGGACCCAGCGACTACATTGGCGGCGGCGGTGGGATTGACAGCTTTCGGATCGTCTGACTCGCACGACGGGAGCCAGATGACTCGATTGAGTGTTGTGGCGGACTGAGGAGCAGAGTGGGAATTAAGGCACTTCTTAAGAGATTTTATCTCTGAAAACATTTTTGCGCTCCTAGTTCATACTGGATAGGATGGGCTTCACATGTACTCCGACACAAATGTGGGAACAAAGATATCAATAAAAACAAACACAGAACGACACCCAAAAATAACGCTGGTTATTCCACTCACAGTCACCACTCAAACTAATCACTTTTTGTAGCAGTCAGCAGCCAGACCACAGCTTCACACACTCCATCAATCTCAACCACCGGAATTGCCGACAACAACGCGCCAACAGCAACTTGCAAGATGATGCGCATGCGCACTGAGAACACTGTTATCCGGCTCTGGAGCCGCGTCTCGGAATACTTGTGTTCCTGCCACCCTATAGTGGGAAACTTTGACAGTTTTAAGAGACGTCCTCCGGAGTCCCGGAGGCCACCGATCAGAATTGGCTGCGTTAGCATTTTCGGTTCTGAAATCTGTCTATGAACCAATAAATGCAAGGTATTTTGTATATGACGTCATGACCATTAGCAATTTTGAACACATGGTTAACAGTGTCCACACAAGTTAACAGTAAACACAAGACCTTGACTGATCCTTTGCTTCGATCGCATCCAACTGTGGCGTGTTCGGTAGCGGAGTTGCGTTCGTATTACATGGAAAATTGGTTGCGTAGGTAGGTGTGCGCTCTGAGCTGAGGGTGAAGTGTGAAGTATTTTGTTTGTTTTTCATATGGCTAGCCTTGTACTGAGACCAACAGTGAAAGGAAAACGCATTTCTCCTGTGAGTTATCAGAAACGAAACAGTGCCTGATTATTACGGGTCACTGCCGGACGGTGCCATCCATTGTTCACTTCTTTGTTCGTATGTTTTGGCATTTGATTTGACCCAAAATGAGAATGATATTACTTATGCATATTATGTAGGTACTGATTTAGGTTTTTCCGGTCGGTTACTGGTAAACAGATTCCATGCATAAACAAATAATGTCCATGAAAATGTACTCCGGAAGAAATCGGTATGCACTCCGACTCCCAACCCGGAAAGTAAGTTTCCCACTCTGCTGAGGAGTGGAGGATTTGAGTCGTCGGAATCCTGTCGTCGGAATCCTGTCGTAACGGTGTGTAGTGACACTTATGACTTGACTCGGTGTGACGCGCGAGTACAGCCACTTACACAAGAGGATGGCGTGCAAGAGATGAGTTGGGGAGTCGCAAACAAGATGAACGGCCATGGGAAGATGGCGGCCCGGCCGGATAAAGAGTCGGGCGATGGTGCTTCTGTCGCCTAGCAACGGTAGACTGCAGCAAAGCACCTTCAGTGCTCGTTGCGCGGCAGCTGACGGGAGTCGCGAAGGTGCACGGCCATGGCAAGATTGCGACCCGGCCAGGTGAAGTTGGGTGAGGGTGCTGCTGTCGCCTAGCAACGGTAGAATGCAGCAAAGCACCTTCAGTGCTCGTTGCGGGGCAGCTGACTGGAGTCGCGAAGGTGCACGGCCATGGCAAGATGGCGACCCGGCCAGGTAAAGTTTGGTGAGCGTGCTGCTGTCGCCTAGCAACGGCAGGCTGCAGCAAGGCGCCTCCAGTGCTCGTCTACGCGCCAGCTGACAGGCATGACTCATCGCTAGCAACGGGCGATTTTCAGCGTCGGAACCGTGAGTGCCTTGTCAAGGCGAGGAATATATGTCGTTCAATGAGGCGTGTGGCATGATGCAGTCGAGCCAGATGCGTTTGGATATTGGAAGTGTCGAGTGATGAGTATAAGCCGTGTTCACAGGTCTCTCTACTGGAAGCCCAGTAGGTACTAGCAGAATGGAACCCAGGTTTGCTATGGTTGGTGTGCCAAGTTTCGACGGAGATGGCTCGGTGCAGAACTTTTTAGACGACTATGAGAGGTTCAGTAGGCTTCAGGATTGGGACGAGAGCCGGAAGTTGGATATTTTGACATTGTGTCTAACAGGAATCGCGAGGGATGCGTTCGATGCCTTGGTGCCTGACAGAGGGAGTCCTATGGTCGAGTTGAGCTCGGCTTGAAGGGGAGCTTCTGCAGCAGTAGCTCTGTGGACCACCATGTGGCCCTTATGGATCTGAAGTACGATCCATTCCAGTCACTAGATGCGTTCGTGATACGGTTTAAGAAGCTTGTGTAACAGACACGCCAGCAGGACGCGGCTTGAGTATGGATGATGAGAGGCAGGGCGTCGGGTAGCCGCCCGCCTCGCCCCGGCGTCCGGGGCTGGGTCACCCGCACCACCCGTTCGATGTGGCATATTCCGACCTGGCGTGCTGGAATCTGGACGCGAAGGGGGTTCACATCCTTCCTCCGGAAGCACCGCTCTCGGAACTCGCATCGTTGGGGAAAGTGTGCTTCTCGGCGCGGATGCGTTAGCGGCTGGTGGTGCCGACAGTAACAGCGGCGATCTGGGTCCCACCCAAGCAACTTCCGTTCAGAAGGAAGAAGGGGATGGGTGCCCCACTGTCAGGAGAGAACCGGCGTTGATGGGCACTGCGGTTAGTTTAGGAATGGAATGCCCTGATGTCCCATCCATGGAGGGAGTGGGTCAGAGACAGATGACCCCGGGCCTGGACTTCCCTCGAGTGTACCGCCAACTATGTTGCGACGATCGAGTCGGGTTAAGCGAGCTCCTGGCTGGGTGTTAGAATAGTCGTTAGTTACAGTGTAAAGGTGTGTGTGATGTGAGGTTGCGCGATGTTAGATTAAAATGCTAGTGTACGAATTGTTGTTAGAACAGCCGCTGGTTAGTGTAAAACGTGTGATGTGAGCACTTGGTTGCGCGATGTTAGAATAAGATGCTAGTGTACCAATTGTTATAACTAGTGTCGTGCGGAAAATGAGGATCCCGCCGGGGATGACGCTTCAGTCGTTGGGGCGCCGGCAGTCCTGCCTATGGCGAGTGCTAGAGGCCTTGTGCTGAAATCTAGGGCGTACCCTATCAAGACTTGCGACGGTCTTACGCAGTCGTGACATCAGTTTTTGTGTTGCGGATAAACCCGTTGCCATGCTGCTGACGACCACTTGTGACGATAGTTCGAACACCGTGGCGATACATCGTGTGCCATTTCGCTCCGGTGTCATGTCTTGGTCATGTCCGTTGAGTGCGTGCGCACTCCTTTTTTCAAGGTTGATAGAGTGTAGACGGGTGACGTCATGGTCCCGCGCGTCGCCTTGGCGACACGTGCCTTCCCATTGGCTGGTTGGTTTCACGCCGAAACACCCCGACCGCGGGGGAGTGTGATAATAAAGCTGGCTGCGAGCGGACGTGGGGTCCGCCGTGCGGTGTGCTCTCGAAATCTGTCATAAGTGTTTGCAATTCGGACCCAGCGACTACACACACACATATATATATATATATATATATATATATATATATATATATATATATATATATATATATAATGGCTATTGTAATGGCTATTGGGGCCACAATAGCCACTATAACGGATATTTAAAGATAACACTTTACTCAGCAGCTGCTGCGTAGTTGAAGCCGGGCAGCGATACACTGTAACACATTGTTTGAACGGTGGCATCAACTCGGCTGCACTCGGGCACACCCGATTTGCTCGCGCATGCTTGATTTCAGTCCAAGAAGAGATGCGCCGCGATACGTGCGCAGATGTATGGCTCCACGCGGGCGGTGCCGAAGCATATTAGGATTGAATAATGAAAGGCTTATAATAGGTCATGGGATCCATGACCTTTTAGACAACCGTCCAGGGAGGGGGGGTGAATATCGGCCTCCAACCGACATGTGAAGAAATGAAGGCAAGAAGTTTTCCGGATGAAAAATTATTCATCCAAAAAAGAAGTCACCCAAAATGAGATGCCTTTGAACATTTAGAACAAACAAGATTTAATGAAGACAAGTTTCGATTTTCCAGATTGCAGTTAGAGATAACCCTTTCTTTACGATTGCAATACATACAAGTTTTCTGAGATCGCTGAAAAATAAATCCTCCAGGTCCTAAATATATCGTGACCGTGACCGGGCATAAAACGGATAAGCCTAACTTCGCTAGGGCTTTATCTGTGCTTCAGTTTGCCCGGTCATAGCCAAAGTTATGCCGCTTGAGCACAAAGTGGGAGAACCACACTTTGCCTGAGTAGGTATGTGATAAACCCCGTTTTTTTCGACACGAGCCCCAAGCACATCTGAGAACACCCTTGGGACAACCTAAATTGAACTCGGTTTTTCCAGAGCTACCCAAGCAAAAAAAAAACACGTTCATCCCCATCAAATTACTAGTTGGGATATATGGGTTCCATATTAAATGCTCAAATTATTGGGAGGTTGGGAGAGTAAAGTCAGCATTGGGGGCGGGGCAAGTGTCCTCCGAAAAGCATACTAAATGGTTAGTAGGCATATTATATATCTATGGGTGCTGTTTTATATACCTTTGAGGGGACAAGTGCCTCCTCAATGTTGGCTTTGCCCACACCCCAATAATTTCAACTTTTAGCGTGGGACCCTATGGAGTGTGACCCGCAATCAATTTTGCCCACCCCAATTCATTCATATATCCCAAATAATTTTCCAAAAATCAACACTCGTGCATATATCTATATCATCAAACGACCTTATTTCGTTCGAAGATCTTCATGAACTGGGTGGAATTCCACAGCAAATATTCCTCTGTGTGAGGGGGGGGCATCGGTGGAGAAGTTGGAAAAATAAATATTGGTGGGACTAAATGCATGGAGGAAATGAGTGTTGCTAATTTGGTTGATGGGGCCAAATCCATATGGGGTCCCCGGTTAAGAGAACAAGCAGTTGGTGGGATAAGATGGTGAGGCTGAGGCCCCAACAAAAATATAGGAAACTCAACCCCTGGAGGGAGGTGCAGGCTGGGACATTGGAATTCCCCCTTCCTCCCACACTCAAAATTCCTCTTTAACAAATGGTCTTGGATTTTCCCTCGCTGTGCGACGGATACGTGTTATATAGCCTTGGATACGCCCATCCGTGAAACGTTTGGACATTTGGTGATAGGCCTTTAACATAGTGACGATGGAATTCACAGGAGCCGACTGTATACTTTAGCTCCGCCCATTACTAATGGTGTGTTTTCTATGAGAAGTTTCCTGAAGTGTACATTTCTTTATAATTTGCAAAAACCTTTCATGCAGTGAGATTGAGTTTTTCATTTTATATTCAAATCTATTATCATGCAGTACATGCTTCACCAGTCTAATTTTGTTAACTAGGCCCTCTCAGTTTGCACGCTCAAAGGAAACTCAAGATTTTTCTTCTTCTCTCTCCTGTCTTTCCATTTAAAATTTAGTGAGTCATCTGCCTTATTGAATATTTGTTTAAATAATAATGTCATGCAGTTTCACGTGAAATATTTGGATAACGGAATAGTTTGCTCGAATTTGACTTATCACAGAGCAGCCTTAGCAAATACTTCCTCTAGAGGTGGTTGTGCAGTATTTGCCCTCATACTTACGATATATTACATATTACTGTATCGCAATGCATTATATCGAACCACTTGCACCTTAAACGCCATAGTTATGAGCATAATAAATGGCCACAGTTATCTATATTTTGGATCTGTTGATTAAACAATTCATGTTCCTCAAATATTAATGGCTCAAAGCATCTCAGGCACGTTTAGGGTCTGCAAGGTCTTGCGCTGTGTTTTTGGACCTTGATGACTACGATGGTCTTGTGAGGCTGTAAGTCTTGATTATCTTCAGCTTCTTAGCATCTAGGTTATTTTAATAACAAGCAGATAGGAGGAACTGGGCAGCGCCTGGGGGAAAAGTACAATAAGAATACATTTTCTTCCGTTTCCCATCTCTATTTACAGTCATCGTGGTGTCATGGTCGTCTTTGTGTGGTGTTGCTGACGACGCCCAACCGGATTTCTTCGAAATGACGGTAGTAAGATAAATCCTGGTGTTAAGACTTGGTCTAGATATACAATTGGTCACCTGTGTTGGATTTTTGTCGTTTGATGGTGCCGAAGTTGAAGTAATGTATCCAGTTCGCTTCAAGTTGTGTGTACAGTCTGATCCCGCCCTCGTCCTTTGCGTCACGTGGCGCGCTTTTCACTGCCCGCCTTCATGTTCGGACTGGCTAGAGTGCCGTCGTATGGTTGGCTTGTTGCCATGTGATGGATGACGGGTAAATTTGGGAGCCTGGTGTGTTCGTCGGGTTTGTGTAATTTGATTAATTATTTTTCTAACGAAATAATACATTTGACACCTAGTGGTATCCATGTACAATGAAATCATCAGAGTAGATGGTAGGGCTACCTACCAATTTGAGCCTCATTTAGGTATGTAGTACTTTTAATTCCCTCTATCCAAAGTAAGCAAATCATGTATTGCAAAGTGTTGTGGAAACTCAACTAAACTTGTATAACAAAAAACTGCATGGCTGGGGCCTAAGGGAACAGATTCTGCAGTGGGGAGTTAGGTCATCTGTCAAAAACTGACAAATTTGGACTAGGTATATCAATGTAGGTGATGGGTATGCTGGCTTCTGGAGGACATTCATATGTTTGAGGCCATGTATGAGTTGACAGAACCTGGCCAAATTAATTATGCCATCCAAAGAAAGGTGGGTAAGACAAGGTCAAGATAGGTTTCAGCTACTTCTGGCCAAACATTGCCAAGACAGATCTTAGCAGGTATTCAGCTGTTCACTGTTGTAAGGCATTTCCAGTTTTACCCATTTATTTATTACTAAGAGCATACTCTTGAAGTAGTTGCACAGTATATGACCAGTGTCTTGCATATTTAGGGCAGTGGGATGCAGCTATCTTAATTGTGCATCTGTTTGATCATTTTTTTCTTTAAATGATATTTGAGGATAATAGAGAATGTGCTGCAGCTAAGCCACTGCTGGTAGGCCTTGAGTTTAATAATTAATTTCTTTTTGCATCTTGCTTCTTGCCTTTTTGCAAGTTTTTGCATAGTCATAATTCATATAGTCCTTTTTCATATTTCATTTTGTTGGCCTGTTTATCTTCTGACTTGTAGAATCCTGATTTGTGTGCAGAGGAGGGAAGGAAGATGTACCCTGGGAAAATAATAGAAAATCATTATCTAGCCTAAACTAGCTGGGCCTATTCTTAAATCATAATGTAATAAATAAATAGCATACAATGCAATCACACCCATAACATCCTGTTATTCCTTCATGTGTCATTGTGGCTCAGTTGGTAAGTAGTTGGACTCCTGATCATAAGATTGTGGCTATTTGAATCCCGCAACCAGCAGGGTTACCAAGTCCACTATAACCAACCAGGGTGAGAGGTTATTCAAGCTGGGGACAAGTGGTCTAGGGGTAAGATGCTCGTCTCACAATCAAAAGGTTGTGGGTTCGAGTCTCGCCTGTCGCTACTCTTCGCCCGCGACCAATCGGCGTGAGAGATTGGCGACGCTACATTACTCAATGGTCGACATGTCATAAAACCAATAACCAACCAACCAGGTTATTCAAGCTATATGACCCAGTAGTTGAATTTGTTGTAAAAGAACCAATGAAGAAGGGCCTGTTGTTCCTTGCCTGTCTGTTGCCTTGGTGCTAACTGCCAAACAAAACCCAATGATGAATAAAATTGGACCTGTACAGTGGTGTGCACAGAACCAGATGTTTTTACCTCGTATCTATGGCATTGGTACCATCTGCCAAGGCAGATAATGATACTTCAATGGCAATGTCCAAGTCTGCTTAGTTAGGCATCATGATAAAAAAGTTATCTCTGGGCAATGTATGATTGGAAATGGAACTAGGTTCAGCTGATCATTTACCTTGTAATGGACTAAAATTCTGATTTTGATGACCATATTCCTCATGATTTGGAAAATGAAATTGAATTTTGGTTTACATCCTTTGCCTTGATGCCTAAATTACTGATTTGGGCTCACCATAGCTGTATGCTGGAATAATTAATGTGATTAATTAGCTGCCCCAGTAGCTCAGTTAGAGCGCTGGCCTGCTCTGGTCTCCCCTGTCCTGGCAACGCAGGGTTTGAGTCGCTTCGCGCGCTCGCATTTAGCCCCCGGCTGGGAGGGTCAGTTGGCAGCTGGCCCGATAAGGCCGGGGACGAGCTACTGGGTGGCCGTGCCGATGCATTGACGGCACATTAAACTTTCGGTAAAAATTATGCTGTTGAACTGGAATTCATGGATCAGGTGGTGGGGCCAGGGTTCACACAACAAGCTCTGCTTAGCAATAGGACCCTGGTTCATAAAGCCACCCCAACAAAGAACTTGGATACAATTTATTTAAAAAAATAAAAATATTAATAATAATCTGGGATTTAGCTGGAAACCACCCATTTACTATGGGATTCAGTATTGAGTGTCTTGTTCATGGCATTGGAGACAATGCATCTATTGATACTTTCCAAGTTGTTGATATGTGCATGGAAATGCAAAAATACCCAAATTTGCACCATGGAAATAACCATGTCAATTGGCTGGATTTGTGACAATTACTCAATTCGTAAGTTTTAAGATTTTGAAGAACAGGCACTATATCAAAGACTTAATTTTACTCATACCATGTAAAAGACCACATCACTACCCCAAAGCTAATGCAGGACTCATTTGTAGTTGGCTTAATGTGCATACATTGGTTTACTTCACATTGAAAGCAGAAAAAATACAGAACTGTCTTGAACTTATTGTTGATGTTGAAGTGAAGTATAGGTGAATGAGCCTGCTGCTGAAAACCATGCAAGATATAATTAATGTTTAAAATGGTGTTTTTTTGCCTTGTTTATGAATGTTACTGTTAATGTGCATGCATTTCACACCTGATGATAGCAAAAGGCCTTGTTTTTCAAGCTGTATTAACCAACAAGATCTTGTTTATTCCCTTTTGTATACATATGTGCAAAGTTTGCTCATCATTTGCCTTCCTGTTTGAATGCATCCATTATAGACTAATGTTGTTAACAAGCCTATTTAGTTTAGGAATAATTATCATCTACTGAACAGCTAGTCTTATCTTGATACAATGATTTGTGTTATGCATTCAAATTTGATGCCAGAAGTTAAAGCTGTAGTAAAGTATAGGAATATGAGCTGATTCTATTAATGGACTCTTAATCTATTAATGTGCTTTGTCTCATGTTCAATAAAGAAAGCATAGCTCCTGTGTCATCAATGGTCAGGATGTTTATTTGTGTTTTCCTTGCTAAGTGTATTTATACCATGGATATTTGAAATGGACTGTGAGTGTAAAGTGTCATCTGAAGTATACAATATTGACAGAGCACATGGGAATAATGAGTAGCATATACAAAATGGTGGCAAAAAGTAGTTTTTGCCATGACCAGGGATGGATCTAGGAATTATCATCATTGGCATTTGTCTGGAAGAGTGCCATTTCTTTCGAGTGGTGCCTCTGGCTAAAACAAATTGGTGGTGCGCTCAAGCCTTCCTGGAGGGTGCCCTTTCCTGTGGACGGGTGCCTTTGGCTAAACAAAATGAGAGGGTGCACTCAAGCCTCTTCAGAGGGGTACCTTTTCCAGTCAGAGGGGTGTGGGGACGAGTGGTCTAGGGGTTAGATGCTCCTCTCACAATCGAAAGATTGTGGGTTCGAATCTCACCTATCGCTACTCTTCGCCCGCGACCAATCGGCGTGAGAGATTGGCGACGCTATATGACAACGGTCGACGTGTCGTAAAACCAATAACCAACCAGTAAGGAGGGTGCCATCTTCCAGCAGGGACACATGCCCCAGTTGCTCCCCCTGGATTAGGCACTGGCCATGCCAGTGGTATTGGCTGGCAAGGACATTTGCTGACAAAAGCTGTTAACCCCACAGCAAACCATGAATAGCTTGTAGCTCTGGGGTTTGGAGAACCCCTGGATCCAGATCCTGTGATACTCATGTTCACAAAATTTAAGGTTCAAAAGAGTGTCAAAACATATAATTATTGGGGTGGCTCAATCAAACATTGGAGATACTGGAGCCATGCCAGAGAAATAGTAACCTCTACCTCCATATGAATCATGCTTTTATTTAAATAAAGTCAAAGACATAAGTGTTAAGGCTTGATAAAGCCATGGGGACCTATCTGGTTCAGCCTACCAAGGGAAGTAATATAAAACCACAAAATAAGATTCTGAAGCACCCTACCCAATACTATACCTCAAATTGCAAAAGTTCAGGCCACTGTGGGGAGGTCGGGTGTTGCCCGAGGTGCTATTTCGTGTATGACCGGTCGTGACGACGCCTGACCGCCTCCCATGGGATCCACAGCAGCTGCGGCGATGAGGAGGCGCTGACGCCCGAAGCGGCTGCGCTGCGTGAAATGTGGCGGTGGCCAGTGCGGCCGGGCCGTGCGGACGCGCCGGTCGCAGCCATTGTGTGATGGCCCCCGTTCTGACCAAGGCCGACAACGATCTGGACAGTCCCCGGGCGCTGGTGGAGCAGGGCGCCGCGCCGCCCCGCCGCGCGCACCGCATCGGCCACACGTTCACGGCACTGCTCAAGAGCAACCTGAAGAACCTGCTGGCCGACTGCAGCGGCCAGGTGGTGCTGCGCGCCGCGGCCGGCGACGTCGCGCCGAGACATTTTTCAGCGCACGACGCGGGGGCGATGAAAAATGCCCTAGCGGAGCATTGCCAAGCCAGTGACGGTATAATGGACGGTGAGAAGCGCGACCAGCAAGACAGCGTCATGGGCCTGCACAGCACGAATAGTGCCAGCCTCCAGGACCTGCTGCAGGACAAGAAGCAGCTGGCCGAGTCGCTGACGGTGAGCTCGCCGCCGCCGGACCTGGCTGAAATGCTGCACGAGCTGGAGAGCGTGGCGCCGTTCGCCGGCGGCAACGGTGACGTGCCGGTCGACCT
Organism: Ashinkailepas kermadecensis; assembly: GCA_034440615.1. Taxonomy (NCBI): domain Eukaryota; kingdom Metazoa; phylum Arthropoda; class Thecostraca; family Neolepadidae; genus Ashinkailepas; species Ashinkailepas kermadecensis. The sequence continues at coordinate 26,754 of JAOTOM010002052.1, read as the reverse complement.
GCCGCCGGCGGTCGCCGGTCTGGTGGACGGCGTGGACGCCGAGCTGGCGCGCGAGGAGCGGCCGACGGCGGCGGTGCTGTCGGCGGTGCCGGTGCCGGTGCCCGCGGCGCCGCCCGCCACGGCCGAGGCGACGCGCTGTCGGCAGGCGCAGCTGGACAGCCGCGCGGCCGCCCTCATGCGCCGGCTGTGCGCGCTGCAGGCGCACTCGGCCCGTGCGCAGACGTCTGGTCAGGTGGGCGTGTTGCTGACCCGGCTGGGCGCCAGGAACGCGTCGGCGTCGGCCGGCGCACCGGCGCTGCCCGCCAGTGATATCACAGAGGTGTTGAGTAGTCCCAACGCCAAGAACTTCTCCACCACGCAGCTGGTGAACCTAGTGTTGAACAATAAGAGTGCGGCGGCGGCGACTGTGGCGCCGCCTCCGGCCGCGCCGCCCGAGGGCGTGGCGTCGGCCGGCCGGCTGGAGCGCGAGGCGGCGGCGGCGGCGGCGCGGCCGGCCGACGTGGCATGCCGCCAGGTGGAGCGACTCGTGGCCGCCGCCGACTCTGATGCCACCGAGAGCAGCTCGGGCGGCGAGAGCGGCGACGAGTTCGAGCACGGCTGGGACGACTTCGCCCAAGAACGCGCAGCACCCATGTAAGACTTCACCGCACACCATCCTCAGCTGTCGCATCTCTATGTATTCCATGTTTGTCTGTGATTTGAATGGCATCTGTATAATTAAAATAGACAATTTGCTAATTGGAAACATTGTATGTGTTTGCCTGCTGAAGCTTATAACATGGATGTTTTGCTTCTGAATGTAGGTTCAATTCAGACTGGCGCTGTGACTGAGGAGTGTGGATCATGATTACACAATTTAACACAGTCAAAGGTCACAAATGCCATCCATAGCCTGCTGCTCAACATGATGCATATGCATATGCATGAGGAATGCCCTCTTGTTCAATGTTGGCGAATTTAGACATTCAGGTGGAAATCGACACTTAACAACTGTTTCTCACATCCCTTCTGATGTCTGCCACATCTTCATACTGAGCTACTCATAACATGTCCAACTCCAATATACCTCACTATTGTTAAGAAGTATTAGTAATATCAACATAAGATGCGTAATTAAGCATCCCACACTGTTTCATACTAGATACATATTAAATATCTTCACTTGCTTTCTATTCACATCTCAAACCAGCCTGAGGGGACGAGTGGTCTAGGGGTAAGATGCTCGTCTCACAATCAAAAGGTTGTGGGTTCGAGTCTCACCTGTCGCTACTCTTCGCCCGCGACCAATCGGCGTGAGAGATTGGCGACGCTATATGACTCAACGGTCGACGTGTCGTAAAACCAATAACTAACTAACTAATCAAACCAGCCTGAGAGCTGTTCCATAGCCAAACGGTGCTGTAGACCACAACACCTTTGCGCCACAGCTGTATAATGCCTATCAACTCATTTAGCGACCTGAATTATGTAAGCAAACACGAGAACCTTCGATCGGTTGCCGTCTTACGTGAACGAAATGAAGCAGGATGTAACCTGAGGATGTCAAAATATGAACATCTATTTGCTCTCAACACCCATCTGATATAGCCTTGGAGCTAATCTATAGTTGAATGAAAACTCCAATATCGTGCAGAGGACAATTAATTAAAACTGGATGTTTTTCAGTTGTTCCATAACTGTTCATACAGGCTTAAAAAATGGACACCTGGATTTTTGGCATCCGGAACATTATCCTCCAGGAAAATATCCTCATTTTTGGATTTGGAGTTGAATGTGGCTGTTTGACAATGAACTCCTCTGCGAAAAAGTGCTCTAGATTTACTAGAAAATATAGACTGAATTTTTGGTATCAGTTTTTAAGAAAAATATTCCCTTCATGTTTGATTACTACAAATTTTCCTCTCTATATGGAGGATTACAAATCACAAATCTAACCCTGGTTTCGCATTATTTCTTTCCGTAAAACGATAGGAATATTGAAGTTTAATCATACAAAGATCCATGGCAATCTAGAGCACAAAAAAAACGCGGGAAGCACCTTGCACTTTATCAATATTTCAGGTAAGTATTTGAAAGATTATTTGGGAAATTAGCTAACAGAAGAGAAGATCCATGCACTTTAACTTTCTTTAACTGGAATGAGTTCTGCTTACCTTCATTTTTGTATTGGACTTCGATTGTACAGAAAGTATCTTCGTCGCCGGTAATCGCAGCACGACTCCTAACTGACTCAAGGTGGTGTAGAAAGACCCTTTATTTTCATTATGCCAGTCGAGCCTAGGCGAGGATATTGCAGTATTGTGTGTGGGAATAGGTATGGGGTCCATCACAATTCTGCTTAACTTGGAAGCTTTCACTCGACGTTCATCGACCTTTCCCTTGGCAGGATTATCGTCCAGAAATTACAGGATGTCCATTATAATTTCTGCAGGAATGATAATTTAGTAGCCGGAGCCGGCATGCAACCCAACCACACATGGCCATTCAGAGACCGTGAATAATTTCACTAGATGCACGACGCGCTGGGAAGAACGTGTCGTCAATGTGCTGGTATTGATGTCTTGTTTTATTGCCGGCTTTGAGGGCAAATTGTGTTACCTGCAATCTAGTGTTCATATAGCCGTGCCTGTGTGAAAGGGATAGTAGTTTGGTAGGTACGGCATACTGTTTCGTTGCGGGAATTGCACCCATGATTGTTGTTTTAGGCGGATGGGTTCATGGGCGGATCCAGCCGGTCGGTTTGGGGGACCAACTTCCGCCAAATCGTCCAAATTTCCCTCGAAAAAGTCCTGAAATCATTGTCGGTGTACACATGAAGACTAAACAAGAACGGCTGTTTAGTGAGGGGAAGAATGCGCTTCCCCATTCTGTTGAAAAGAATATTCCTCCCTCGGAGGGTTTTGGGGAGGGAGGGGGACAATGTATATGTTGGCCTCTCCTTCAGCCATTCGGGGGGGGGGCCATGGCGTCCGTGGCCGACTGGATACACCAATGGATAAGTTGATGTGTAGGTGCAGGTGGTAAGTGCACATCCCTCTGTGGTCACCCAAAGACGCTTCCCCATTCCCAAGTTTTCATAGTCTGCCTATATACGTGGAATCCTGTCCGACACTAAGCGAATCAGCGATTTTACCTTATGGCCCCATTCTTTCGCTTGCTCTCTCCTCCCTGATGTTTTGTAAATTAGCAACATTGTTCTGTCCATGAGCTTCGCCACGGTGTAGGAGGCGGGGGACGCGTCCCTCCCCACTTCGAACAATTTAAGGATGGATATGCGCTGCATGACCACTGCAGTCGATGCGCCCCTAAACCCCCCAAGGATGGATAGGCCTGAGCAGCAATAGTTCTGGAATTAAAAGGTAATAATAATATGGTAAAAGTAACCTGAATGTGCATGACAGGCTACATTAAAGATGTGTCTAGGGGTGTCATTTTATGAGAATTATTGGCTGGTCACATAAACTCACTTCAGGAAATTAAGGTTATATCAGGTTACAGTAAGAACGTCTATCCTCGCAGTGGAAAAATCTGTTGAACTGGAGTGTGTGTGTGCTCAGATTTGTCAGACTACTTTAGGTGGGCATTATGTAGGATTAGATGGACGAAATTCAGCATTGATGGGAGCATGTAGTTATGAAAAAAGCCAATATGCTTATGTGTAAATCGAAGGAAGAGAAGCATTAGTTCGTGTTCTTTGGTATTTTCAGCCATGGGGATGCAGGAATGTTCTTGAATGCTATGGTTATTTGATTATCTGGCCATTTTCACTCCCCCATCTGGTGAGCAAGCACGGTGGGCGAGATTTGCACAGATGCAATCAGAATGGAATTAAACATCACATTGGAGAACTGCTTCCATTCGACTGTCGCCATTTTACCAGCTTAATTTTTCTCAAAAATACCCCACCATAGACCCTAAATTGTATCCGACCCGGGGTATTTTCACGTCTTCCCTGATATTTGATGATGCTTCCTCACAGTGATAAATTATTCGTGAAATAGGGTGCAATATACCACTTTCTGAACACTCAATCGACATCCTTCTTCAAGAAGTATCGACATCCTGCTCCTTGATGCATGCTTATGAAGTCTTCATGTCTCCTTTCTAATAGTATCTCGTTTATAAGTAGCATGTGCATGCTCTCGATAATGAATGGTGACACGAACATTTCGCATACACGAACATTTCGCAATGCAATTTCAGGTAAAGAGATTAGCTATAATATGATATGGCATACAATGCCAGTTTATAGCATAGTTATTATTCTCCGTATCCCGAATCTCTTCTTAAATTATGAATCCCAGAACAAGTGATAAAGGTACAGTCATAAGTGCCTACACCACTGGCTCAAATTTGAGTGAGACATCAAAAGCATTTTAAATGACACTAATTACACAACAAATTTCGACATCCTACTGGGCGCGTTTCGACATCTCACACCTAACGAAAAACCATTATCTTAACCTTGCTTCCTCATCACTGATAATTTTCCACACATTTCACAACCAACTCGAAATGAATTGGGAGCACCATGCTCCATGCAAGCACCATCCACCATGCAATGGGGAGCACCATGCTCCTGCCTAATATTGGAATGCTCTGAGTGATTTACCCTGCATCGGGTCTTGGGATGGCAGCGAATGCACCTCTATGTCAAGTTACCTGTGCTGATATAGGATATCTAGTATTCTGTTGTCCGATTCGGCTGCTGAGTAGGTACTACTGTACTACTGGTACTGGTACCTGTACTACTGGTTGTAACATGGTGAGTGGATTACCGTCACGATTTTCTGATAAGTGTTCCAGTGAGCTCGGCTTGGCGTTGGTGATTTTACTGGATAATCTTGTATTATTTGCTGCAAACCAAGAACATCCATGAACTCTTCCAGGCTGTAGTTCTCTGGAAACAGTTCTCCAACGTGATGTTTGAGCTGCATGACCGACGCAGTCGATGCGCCCTTAAACTCCAACTCTTCCAGGCCGTCAATCGTCCCTGTTGCGGGGCCGAATATGTGAATGCGGACACCTGTGGGTACACAGGTGTCTTTTTCCGCGTGAGCCAATGACCGTGTCTGTGTGCGCGCGCGCGCGCGCGCGCGTGCGTGCGTGCGTGCGTGCGTGCGTGCGTGCGTGCGTGCGTGCGTGCGTGCGTGCGTGCGTGCGTGCGTGCGTGCGTGCGTGCGTGCGTGCGTGCGTGCGTGCGTGCGTGCGTGCGTGCGGGTGCCCCCCCCCCACACACACACACTGGGGACGAGTGGTCTAGGGGTAAGATGCTCGTCTCGCAATCGAAAGATTGTGGGTTCGAATGTCACCTGTCGCTACTCTTCGCCCGCGACCAATCGGCGTGAGAGATTGGCGACGCTATATGACTCAACGGTCGACGTGTCGTAAAACACAAATAACCACCAACCAACCACACACACACACTGACGCTCGCCTGTGTTCGCGCAGCCGCAAGCGGGCGCTGTGGCGCTGGATGACGGACCGCTCGAGCGTGGCGTGTCGGTGGTCGTGGCTGGCGTCGCAGGTCACCGACCTCGAGTTCCGCATCCGTCAGCTGAAGGAGCTGCACAGGTGGGTGCCTGACGCCTGTCGTCTGCGCTGGCATGGCCGCTGGAGACGTGTGCGCGCATTCGCCGGCGGGTGGTGCAGCCGCGACCGCAGCAGTCTTCGGCAGTGACGTGAATCGTAGTAATCGCTGAAGTCAGCCCGATGCTGAGACCACTGCCGTGAAGATTAAGTAGGCCAGACTTCAGCTAGTGGGGGATGGTCAACAGAGGATGAGGTTGCAAGAGTGACAAGAATTTCCGTATTGTTCCTAACTTTAAAAGTATTTGACGTAAGACGTCGCAGCTAATTTCGGTATTTTGGAGTTTCGACACTCGACGAGGGTTGGGTTTGTACTGTGTAATCCTGGATATAGAGAGGAAAATGTTGGGGAAATTGAATATGGAGGGACTTATTTCTTCAACCTTGTGACATCAGGATGTCAGCTTCCGCTTTCTAATGAATCTTGAGCATTTCATAAATAGAAGTTCATAGTCAAACAGCACTATTCAGCCTCCAAATGAGGAAATGGGAGAACTATTTTCTGGAGAGGATAACGTTGCGTGTGCCAAAAATCCACGAACAACCTATTTTTCCAACCCTGCACGTGACTAAGTTTTGCGAAGTGCCGAATATATGCTGAATTTGTACAGTTTTCATGTTTGTTTGCAAACAATGCCCATGCTCCGCATTTTTGGGGCACGGTGCTGAGGATGGCTCATAATCCGTTCAAGATAAGGTTTTATCTGGCCTGTGTATTGGCTGAAAAACAAAACATTAAATTGGACGCCGATTGGCGTATTTACTTAACGTGGCTCATCCTGGTAGAGGTACTGGCCCGTTGCATTTTGTTCAGCTTCACCCCCGGCCTTACTGAGGGAAGGCGATCATTCCAGTTACAACCATACCAAATACATCAGGTAAGCTTGCGTTCGTTTTTCTTCACATTTAGACGATATTCAAATTATGTCCCACGATGGGAAAGCATTTTGGCGCTGCGCACCAGCACCGACGCCATGTTCAGTCGTCGATTGCAGGAAGCTACAAGCTCGCTTCAGAACTGACATAGCGCATTCTGGCACCAATGCGTTGGCACCAAGCACCACGATTGGGCACCGGTGCCACGACGGCGCGTGTCGGCCACCTGCGTCTCGGCGGGTCGGCGGTCAGACGTTGGTGGACTGCAGACGTGATGAGATGTGCAGATGTGTCGCCGGGCGGCATGCCATCAGAGCAGGCTATCAGAGCATGAGATCAGAGCTGGCTATCTGAGCATGAGATCAGAGCATGCCATCAGAGCAGGCTATCAGAGCATGAGATCAGAGCTGGCTATCTGAGCATGAGATCAGAGCAGGCTATCAGAGCAGGCTATCAGAGCTGGCTATTAGAGCATGTCACCAGAGCAGGCTATCAGAGCATGAGATCAGAGCATGCCATCAGAGCTGGCTATCAGAGCATGTCACCAGAGCTGGCTATCAGAGCATGAGATCAGAGCATGCCATCAGAGCTGGCTATCAGAGCATGAGATCAGAGCATGCCATCCCTGTGCAGTCGATGCGCCCCTAAACCACAATAACAACAACAGGAGCATGCCATCAGAGCAGGCTATCAGAGCATGTCACCAGAGCAGGCTATGAGAGCATGAGATCAGAGCGGGCTATCAGAGCATGAGATCAGAGCTTGCGATCAGAGTATGCCGCGTCAGCTTCTGTGCGAGCGGCGCAGAACGCCCGGCCGGTCAATAACGTCGAGATTGGCGGTTCGGCGCCACGTTCGCGCCAAGCCGGCAGCCGTTTAGTTGCCGTTGGAACAGTCGTAACAATGGTAGTCAACAGCGGCAATGGAACGATGGTATTTAGTGACGTTTTCGTAGTCTAGGCAGGAATGATGGCAGGGGGTGTAACAGGATTTCGGAAAGGCACTCATCAGGAGCGGATCCCGGGTTTTATGAGGGGTAGGGAGCTCGTTTGAGAGGGGGGGGGGGGATTTCCCTGTTGGGGTGCCACTGATTAAAACAAAAAATCAGTGTGTGGAGGTTCACTCGAGTGTGGAAGGGCACCTTTTCTACTCGGTGCTCTGTCTGAGAAAAATAAAGATGGGGAAGTGGCGTGAACTCGAGCGTCTTGGAGGGGCCCTCCATTCCAATGGGAGCAGATGCCCCTGCTTCCCCCGAATCTGCCCCTGACGCTCGTGTTTATCAGACCGGTGGTTTAATCGGTTTAACTTTGACTCATACCAGTGCGCTGTTTGCTTCACTGCCGTCCCTGATGTGCTCACATCCCTGGTATGGATGTATGCCCAACATTTTCATATATGTATGCCATGTTGCATTTGGGGTCATGGTAGGCAGAAGACACATTGGGTGGATCCCGAACCAGGCCAAGTAAACACGAAGGCGTTTTGGAAAGGTTCCTCGGTACATTCCGCATCGCGACATTGTGCACTACATGTAATAATCATATTGAGGTATTGATGTGGCATGGCACAGCATTTGGACTCGATAATAAGTCGCATGCTGCCATCTTTGATCTCACGTTTAACGAATTGGCGGCAGACCACGCGAGGCGCGTATATATTCTCCACTTCAGGAACCGCTCAGTTAAATAGTAGCTGGATAAAGGCGCGAAGGCTTGAAAACATGACGCCGTATAATATGATGAAGGGAATGTATATTAGCCAAAATCTGGTGAAGTTTCTGATGTTTAACTGTTCAAGCCATGTGTCCGCTTGTTCCGTGATTCTAGGATGCGTCGTCACGGAACGTTTCAGAGGCGTGATAGCCATGCTGGCCGTTCAAATTGTGTTTTTTTCTCTATTAATTGGATAAGAGCTCATTCTGCATATGGCCTCGGTTGCAGTGTTAACGTAATGTTTTTTTCGTTAGCTGTGAGATGTCAAACCGAGTATGGTAGGATGTCGGAATGTGTCGTGGAAGCATGTCCTTTAAAATATTTTTTTTAGTTCTGAGAGCTCAATTTTGAGCCAATAGTGTACTCATCAGTGCATATTTTTCATTTAGTTTGTGCGACACCTAATATAAGAATGACTATGCTAATGTTAACGATTGCGATACCATAGTATCAGCAGATGGCATTGTTTAGTAGGCCACATCATAGATGATCTCTATACCTGGAATTGCGTTGCGAGATGCTTGCACATCACAACCCGTAGTGGTGAACATAGGCATGCTACTTATACACGGAATACCTTTGGAAATGAGTCACGGAGACCTCATAAGCCAACATCAACAAGCACGTGTTGACACTTCCTTGGAAATGGTGTCTATTCAGTGCTCAGATAGTGGTATATTCCACCCTATTTCACGAATAATCGATCACTGCTCGGTCGTAACAGCTATTCGTCACGCATGAATAGCTGTAGCTGTAGCTTGTATCATTCATCAGTTTGTGCAATGCATGACGCCACTCCCCATATGAGATGGGAGTGGTATATGTGCATTGATTGCACATTCCCGACTCAAAACCGAAATGTGGTATGCAATACGATAATTATCTCATGAAATCAACTAATACATCGACATCAACAATAAATCGAAAAATGTTCATGCCCTGTAACGTGGGAGCTTGTCAGAACCTACGTGTTATGGTGGTTCCGTCGGGTTGGCGATGACGCCGATGTGGAATGGTCTGGTGTCTCATCTAGCCTGCGGTAGATCCGTCAGGTTGGCGATGGTGCCAGTGTGGAATGGTCTGATTGTGTTATCTAGCCGGCGGTAGGTCCGTCCAATGATAGGATGGTTGACATGTGACACCACAGACCAATGTGGGGATCTGTTCCCGTGGCTCCACTAACCTCCACAAACCTCCACTGGTCGTTCCCGTCGCAAATCCGGTGGATATTTTTCATCCACCAACCTCCACCAGTGGAGCAAAAGCTCCACCAGCCCAGGAGCAGGGTCCAATTGTGATTTTTCAGTTGAGCTCAATCACGGCGCTCTTGCGCCATATATTTGCGCGTAAACAACGTCCTCCATCATATTAATGGGGACGAGTGGTCTAGGGGTAAGATGCTCGTCTCGCAATCGAAAGGTTGTGGGTTCGAATCTCACCTGTCGCTACTCTTCGCCCGCGACCAATCGGCGTGAGAGATTGGCGACGCTATATGACTCAACGGTCGACGTGTCGTAAAACCAATAACCAACCAACCATCATATTAATATCATCTTCATGCATCAACTGAATACCAGGATCATCTTTAGCAAAGGAAATATGATATTACTACTACGACTATGAATAATAATCGAAGTAGCAGATGCAGACCACAAAACATACTTTTTCAGGCCTTTGATCAACGTCATTCTGCCTAAGGGAAGATGTTACTTTATCGGCCGGATCCGCCGCAATTCCCGTGCCCAGAAGTACCGCCGTTCTCCCGGCGCCGACTAAAATCATACTCGAGCCCGATCGACGAGGTCGGGCAAGTTGAGATGAGGAAAAGTCAGCATCGGGTAGAGAAGCGCCTCGGGGCCTAGGGAGCCCGGCGGACCCAGACACGAGATTATATGCTGTACGTTAAGAAGGCAGGCTGTAACCAATCGCAAAACAGGGGGAGACGATGCCTAGTGCTCAACCGAGAGGGAAGAGAGATTGCCTGGTTCATCCCATAGACAAAAAGAACATCTGTGCTCCCCGCAGTCTCTGAGGACACATACATAGCCAGAAATAAAGACAAATTTGGGACTTTGTATAACAAGGCATACTATATACATTGTGCGATCATCTGGACAAACATTTGAAGGGCAATTTGGCCAACTTCTGATACAGCGCCGAATGCTTCCTTTTTGTCGCGGAATTCATACCGCTGTCAGCTGATTTATCCACCAAGCTTCACCGGTTGTGCCCGTGGGCAAGTCTCAACTAGCCCCAACTAACCTCCACTGAGTTCCTTCTGGTGGAGCCAGGGGAACAGACCCGTGGTAGGTCTGTCCGGTCGGCGATGGTGCTGTTATAAGATGGTATGGTGGCTTGCATAGCGATGATGTCATTGTGCGATGGTCTACTGTACTGTCCAGCTTGTCAATATGGCAGATCTGTCTGGTTGGCGATGGTGGCGGTTATGGCGATGGTTGGCAATGGTGGCGGTTATGACGATGGTTGGCGATGGTGGCGGTTATGGCGATGGTTGGCGATGGTGGCGGTTAGGTGGGCCTCGTTCTGACAGCGAAACGAAGACCCACCGGAGCCGTTCCGCAGTTGCAGCTAAACCCGGGTTAGATTGCTTGTGCTGTGTGGTGCACGCGACAGATGTGATGATTGGCATTGACCAATCTGAACTGGTTTCATACCAGTTCAGACCACTGCCAAGTTTCATTTATGCCGCTTGCGGTTTTCAACACAATGAATTGCGAACGATCATCGGAATTCTGTCGGTGATATGTACAATCGTTACGGACCGAGCCGCTCATTTAGCCGTTCTGGGCCGGTTCCAAGCGTTAACCCGCCATAGGGAAGTTTACTTAAAATCGTGATGTAGTTGGCGTAGCTACTAACTGACCGGGAAAACTAAAATTCGACGCCTGGTTCCAAGTGGAACCAAGCTTTCGCTATAAGATGCACTACTCCTTGTGGCCGTAGTGGTCGTACTTAAGAGGCCAATTTGCATGAAATATTTGCATACAAGCCGATTTTAACATTGGACATCCGTGAAAGTTACACGCAACCTGATCTTATTTAGTCCTCACCTTAGCGGTGAGGACATTTTCCCACCTCACATTTTCAAATTTCGACGTCCACTTTCAAGTAGAGCAATATCTAAGGCAACTGCCAAAAATATCCGGGATGTCGTACTATTGTAACTTTAGAGGCGAAATTGCATTGCATTTGCAATTTGTTGCTGTAAATTGCCAAAATGCTTACTCGATGCTATAGTTCAACCAATTAATCAGAGATTGCACACCTTTAACGTGATATATCACAAACATTCGACATTCGCGAGCACACTACATACATTTGTTTGCAAAATGTGCAATTGGTGTGCGGCAGCCATCAGATGAAACAGCTCTAATTACCATGATACGCCTATAAATTATGGAATGGCTTGAATTATACTGCATGTTTTTGGCAGAGCTTTCGTCCAAGCGCCAGCTAAGTGCCTGTGGATGCATTCAAGCGTCGCGACGTCATGTGCAAGCGTCGCGACTTGTGCCAATTTTGCAACATTGCAACATGGTTTAAAATCAGTTGTCGTCTAATCCTTCGTTTAGTTTTTTATGCTTACCAATGATGGCATGTATACATATTTGCGTTGATAACGAACTAACAAGGACATTTGCTTGCAACTGTTGCAAATAAATCGCTGGTGCGGCCCAGTATTATATCAAGTGGAATGGAAAACTCAAAACTCAGAAGGCTGCCATTCAAAAATGAAATGTGTTCTTCAAAAATTAAAACCTTTACATTTCTAAAAGTCAAAAGGTATGTAACTTCTCGTGACCAGGCCTGAGCTTTGTAAAAATAAATGTCAAGTCACGAGAAGATAGTCTCGTGTAAAGTCACGTAAAGTAAAGTTATGTAAAGTAAGATAGAAGTCTCGTGTAAAGTCACGAGAAGATAGTCTCGTGTAAAGTCACGTAAAGTAAAGTTATGTAAAGTAAGATAGAAGTCTCGTGTAAAGTCACGAGAAGATAGTTCTGACCTCAGGATTGCTAAACGCCTTACCTACCTCAGTCTTTTCCAGGAACATTTCCCATTCAAACTCGGTCTAGCATGCCTAACACTGAGAGCAAGTTAAAAAAAAATCCTCTGGCTACTTACGTCAATCCATAATACTCGCTATCTCTACATATCAATGAAGGAAGGACGCGCGTTGCACGTACAATTAACAAAGGTGGGATGCCTCAACATATGTATCCAGCATAAACGCACAACTACAGCGAATGTCGCACGCGCGCCAGAAATGTAAAAGCCCGCCTGCAGGGAAGGGCAGACGAAAACTCACACATTACTAATATATTCCACTCATGATCGCTCAGAAATCCACTGAAGTTTGAACTTGTTGACTTCTTGCGAGGTATGTACAGTACGGATTGAGGAAAATGACACCGAATGGAAGGCATGATAAATCTTCGTGTAATGTTTGGCTAGCTGCTCAAGAAGTTGCCTGATATAATAATACATATATAATATCCAGCAAATGGTCCTTCAAACCATCGGTCCCTAACGATGGTATATGTGAGGTTTATAATTATAACATGTAATAGTTGCCTTCATTGTTCATATGCTCCTTGCACATTTTTTACACTTAGTGTGACCAACAAAAGCCACCAATTAGTCAGCTGGCCAGCCCACTGCCAGCAAGATCTGTATGCGCCATGGTACTGAGTGGAAGCTAGTGTGCGCCAGGTGGGAACTGTGTCTGGGTGGCCAGTTTTGTGGTTGCCATATCCCGGCGGCGTGTGGGAGAACAGCCGCGGTGCCAGTGTGGCCCGTGCTGCTGCCGCTACTGCTGCTACTGCTGCCATCCCGGCGGCCGCCCTCGTCACGGTGCTGTCACGTGTGGGTGTGTATTCTGCTGCCGACGTGACCGAGGAGAGGACCTGGGTGGCCGCAGTCCAGGCGACGAGTATGATGTGTCGGGGGCCATGTCGGATGTTCGTCCTGCGACTGACTGCTCAGTGATTACTCTCTGGGTCGGCATATATATATATATATATATATATGCGAATGCTGTTTGTCGACTGGTGTGTACATTGGTGATGCCATGTTGGGGTCGTAAATCAGCACCCTATTGCTGTAGTTCAAACGGAGTTTCTATGTTTTGGATCCAAGAGCTGTATGTGGCCGACCGTCGGTCCGACGCCTGCGTCTGGTGCTTGCTGTTTGCCCCCGCTGGGTACAAGTCATGCAACGGAGGAAAGCGAATGTAGATTAGTATGGAGAAAGTCATTGCATGACTTGTGGTCCTGTAAGCGATGAGGCCGTGGGCGCTGTAAGCTCAAATACCCAACCAAGCGATGAAGCCGTCACTGGTGGTATGGCCACCAGTGACGGTGGCCATACCGCTGGTGAAGCCGTCACTGGTGGTATGGCCACCAGTGGTGTGGTCGGGGTTACTGGATCGTCTCCAGTAGTGCGGTCATGGCTGCTGGATCACCACCAGCGGTGTAGTCAGGGATACTGAATCATCGCCAGTAGTGTGGCCGGGTCTGCTGGATCGTCACCAGCGGTAGGGTCAGGGTTACGGGATCATCACAAATGGTGTAGTCCGGGCTGCTGGATCGTCACCGGTGGTGGGGTTCGGGGCTGCCGGGCCGTCACCAGTCAGTGGTGTGATTGGGACTGGTGCGTCATCACCAGCTGCAGTGGTGTGGTCTCGGCCGCCGGGCTGACTGTCGCCAGCCAGTGGCAGTACAGCTGTGCCGGCATGTCCGCCGGCTGTCCGACTGGGCGGTGCGGTGTGACGGCCGGCGGGCTGACTGTCGCCAGCCAGTGGCAGTACAGCTGTGCCGGCATGTCCGCCGGCTGTCGGACTGGGCGGTGCGGTGTGACGGCCGCCGGGCTGACTGTCGCCAGCCAGTGGCAGTACAGCTGTGCCGGCATGTCCGCCGGCTGTCCGACTGGGCGGTGCGGTGTGACGGCCGGCGGGCTGACTGTCGCCAGCCAGTGGCAGTACAGCTGTGCCGGCATGTCCGCCGGCTGTCCGACTGGGCGGTGCGGTGTGACGGCCGCCGGGCTGACTGTCGCCAGCCAGTGGCAGTACAGCTGTGCCGGCATGTCCGCCGGCTGTCCGACTGGGCGGTGCGGTGTGACGGCCGCCGGGCTGACTGTCGCCAGCCAGTGGCAGTACAGCTGTGCCGGCATGTCCGCCGGCTGTCCGACTGGGCGGTGCGGTGTGACGGCCGCCGGGCTGACTGTCGCCAGCCAGTGGCAGTACAGCTGTGCCGGCATGTCCGCCGGCTGTCGGACTGGGCGGTGCGGTGTGACGGCCGGCGGGTAGGCGCCGGCACAGAGCGCTCCCGAGACGGAACCATCACTGCCGGCCCACACGGCCGCCCGATGCCACGGTAACTGTCTCAAAGCCGGGGGAAAGCCATTTTGAAGTTGGTTCCTTCCATGCAACACACGGCGGATGCTACGCTCGTCCAAGGCGGGGGAGGGGGTTGCCTGCCCCATCTTCTCGCTCCCCCCCCGCGCCCTTGCACTCGCCACTGCCAGGCCGGCCGTGCCCGGGCGGTCGATGTTGTCTAGTTTTCCCGGCTACCGCGACCGTTTCCAAACGTTGGCGGGTGCGGTGTGGCGTGGGCCTGTACCGTGTCGATGGCTCCGTCCCCGCGCGCCCCGAATGTGTGAACCACTGTTGCTGTTAACCACTGCGGAAGTGTACACGCTACACATGCCCGCGTGGGAGCTGGCCGCAGCACCGAACTGTGCATTGGTTATTCAAAGCGTGACATTTGATATCACTCGCCGAGCGCGCGATCAGTTGGCGTGAGTACGTCCGTATCAAGTTGAACGTTGGACCACAATCGTGCTGCGATCAGCGACCGCGAGGAGACAACCGGCGACCTGTGTACAATTTGCCGGTTGTGTTGTGCTGTCATCGAACTCTTGGTTGACAAGACACTCATCGTGGGCGCTAAATGACCAAAGCAGTCGATGCGCCCTAAAGCCCCAATAACTCAGGACAGACACTCATTTACACCCCAGTTGTGTTGAATTTTGCTCGACTATGGTTGTAATGGGAGGTATCTGATACGTTGTAATTCCGCCGTGGTATACCAGCACCGAAGTCCGCGACACAGCTGCTATTACCGCTTGCGTTATTGTTATCATTATTGTTAATTAAATCCGCCTGAAATGAAACAACGTGCCCGGAATTAGCTTGCAGAAGCCATTAGCGTTAGCACACAAATTAATTCTGACGAAGTATGCAAAGCGAAACGTAAGTCATGGGCGAAAGATCTCCGACACATTGGATCGGAAAACGAGTATTCTTAAATTGCTCCATGCTAAAAGTATGTGTAATAGTTTGGAAAGGGAGGGCCCAATGTTCCGTATGGATATAGATGGGACACATCTACTTTTCCAGACTCCATCTACTTTTCCAGGAGCTGTGGGAAGCCCCTTTGTCTCCATGTTGCGTCATTCACGGATATTATGTCATGTCAGTATTAAAATATTGATTTCTTGGTAGGTGTGAGATGGCGAAACGAATACAGCAGGATGTCGAAATCGCCACTGAAATAATGTTATTAAAAATATGCGCTAAGTCCTGCAAACCCAGTTTTGAGACAATTGCGTCACTATTCAAGTTTTGCGTGTTTTGAGAGGTACCTTGTTTGGGGACACCAATATCAACGATAACAATACCCATGCTATAAAATGGTATTATATAGCCTGCCACATCAAGGGTGATCCATTCACCTGGAATTGCGCTACGGGATGTTCGTTATCACGATTCCGGATCCGTTATGGTAAGCATAAGCATGATATTTGGAAACAGGATACAGTTAGAAATGAGGAATGAAGACTTCACAAACACGCATCAAGAAGCACGATGTCGATGCTCATTTGGGATGGATGTCAATTCAGAGTTCAGTAAGTGGTATATTCCACCATATTTCGCGAATAATTTATCACCGTCATGTCGAAGCTGGTTAAGTTCGTGACACTTTAACGGATCTTTTAAGGGATACTCAACATGGATTTCGATCTCGAAGGTCTTGTTTAACTAACCTTTTGGAGTTCATGGAGTATGTTACTAAAGGAGTAGACAATCAAAGTAGGATGGATGTTGTGTACATGGACTTTAGCAAAGCGTTTGATAACGTTCCACATGGGAGGCTAATTCATCAACTACAGCAACATGGGATTGTTGGAAAAGTTCTAGGTTGGATTGAAGCATGGTTGAGGGGAAGGAAACAAAGGGTAATGTTAAATGGATGTAAATCTGATTGGAAGGATGTTCTGAGTGGAGTACCACAGGGCTCTGTTCTAGGGCCACTTCTCTTTATCATCTTTGTGAATAAGATTGGGGTAGGGCTGAGGAATAGTGTTCAAATTTGCTGATGACATCAAGCTGGTAGGAGTGGCAAACAGTTGTGATCAATCTATAAATATGCATTGCGTGTAAAGAAAATATACGACCTTCAATATACCAGGAGGTGCTGAGTTGACATAAAAAGTAACGTTAAGGATTCTACTTTATTACTCAACGTTTCGGCCAGGGGCCATCGTCAGGAGTGATATAAAATTGTCAAGCTTAACAATTGAAGAAAAAAAAAAGCACGCGGGAAAAAACGTGCAACAAGACACGTGGAATGCAGAAAATCCTCCTCAGTGGTGCAGACACTTACAGAAACTCCAAACCAGAAACAAACTATGTCAAGCTAGAATCCTCTGAGGAAGCCCGAGCCGATGGTCCATATACATATCGATACATACACTCACGCACATATATATACATATATCCAATATAACGCGTAATACATAAAATATAATTTATGTTTATGTAATTTTATGGTATATTGAAGGTCGTATATTTTCTTTACACGCAATGTCTAAAACCCAGGAGCATCTAAGAGCCATTCTTCGTTGTATTATAAATATTCAACTAGACTTGAAGGACCTAAAAAAGTGGGCTGATCAATGGCAGATGTCTTTCAACTATGACAAGTGCAAGGTTATGCATCTGGGGTCTGGAGGTGAGACTTTCAGATATACAATGGGAGGGAGCGAACTGGATGTTATTGAAGAGGAAAGGGACTTAGCTGTGTTGGTTTCAAAAGACCTTAAAGCAGAAAAACAATGTAGCTCAGCTAGGAACAGGGCACTCAGAATGCTGGGACTCATTAATAGAAGTGTGATATATAAAAGCAAGGAAGTCATGAAAAAAAACTGTACTTAGCATACGTGCGACCCCACCTGGAATATTCTGTACAAGCTTGGAGACTCTACCTAGAAAAAGATATAGACAAATTAGAAACAGTGCAGCGCAAAGCAACTAGACTCATCAGTGGAATAGGTAACTTAGAATATGGAGAAAGGCTTGTGGCATTAGATATGTACTCACTCAAGTATAGGAGATTAAGGGGGACATGATTGAAATGTACAAAATTGTTAAAGGACTAGATCAGGTCAATTTAAATGGCGCTCTTCAGTTTAGAGTATCACATAGGGGTCATCAATTCAGGTTTGACAAGTTGAGTTGTAGGACAGTTAAGCGACAACAGGTCTTCAGTCAAAGGGTTGCTGATCAGTGGAATGGGCTGCCTGCTGATGTTGTGGGGAGTTCCTCATTGAATGTATTTAGAAGTAGGGTGGACAAATTTTTTAGACAGGAAAATCTTGTTTTTGAGTTCTAATTTGTTATGGATGGGGTGATATTTATGTTAAGTAAGTGTGCACGGCACAGACCCCTTTAAGCAGGCATGGATGCAGTTTGAAAATTATTGATAAGGCATTCAATCCACATGTGTTAAGAGAGATGAGGGGAGTAGGGCTGGATAGCTAGGGTAGATAGGCATTGGTAGGTGTGTGGGATATTGGAGGACTGGTTTCTTCAGGATGTGGGATGATTGGGGAGGGTCTTTTTACCAGGCTTATATTATCTTCCATTTACAGACTTAACTGGATGGGCCCTTGGGTCTCTTATTAAGTCTAAACGCTTTATAACTTTATATAGGGTGTACCTAGCAGTGGATTCAGCACCTTCCTTCGGGATGTGATACTGATGAGATTGTCTATGGTAACACAATGGGTATGATGGGAAGAGTTTGTAATTGTTGAGTGTGTTATGCAATAGCAAGTGAGTCTCTTATTAAGTCTAAACGCTTTATAACTGTATATAGGGTGTACCTAGCAGTGGATTCAGCACCTTCCTTCGGGATGTGATACTGATGAGATTGTCTATGGTAGCACAATGGGTATGATGGGAGGAGTTTGTAAATGTTGAGTGTGTTATGCAATAGCAAGTGAATGGTGCTAGATAGGCTGGGATATATAGCTTCCTAGGAACTTGAAATAAGGGATTGATTGGGCTGAGAGTATGTGCATTTCTAGTACCTTTTCTAGATAGGCTTAACCAAGATGGGCCCCTGTGGCTCTTCTTAAGCCTTAACACTTTATGGCTTTATGACTTCGTAGTTTTCACCGGTTAAAATATAGGGCTTTAGCCGGCTGGATCAAGCTGGGTATCTAAAAGTATGTTTGAATTTGTGCACGTACATTTCCCACCACTGTTGGAACTGTACGTTCACGCATAGTGTCGCATGCCAACATACGGAATTTAATATTTCTTCATATATCCTTAGAACCGCTTGGTTCATTTTGAACTCTGGGAGTGAAATTGCTTTCCTCTTTTATGATGGTTATTTGCTGCTTCTCGTTACTTTTTCCGCCATCTTGTGTTTCGTTAATTCGCATCGCTGTTGGATCTCGCTTTGCTTTTCCCGGGGAACGCTTATGTGTTTATGCTGTTTTGCTCATCAGTTGTGCCAACTATCATTTCTGATAATTGCGATGTGTACTACTTTTTATCCACGCCCGCGGGTACAGGCTTGGCGACGACAGCAATGATGAATCTTATCCTCTAAGTCAGTTGACGGGGAAATAAAGCAGAATAGTCATTAACTTACAAATGAAATTGATGTCAATGCAGCCGGGGTGTTTCTCACAACGCATCAGGAACCTAATGTCAACAGTTTTGCCACTTCCCAACATAGTAAGTAAGATGTAAGTCATGCATAGTTTCAGTGGGCTTGCTTGGTGACTAAAGATAGTTATAGCCGTTCGGTTTTAGCCCATGCTTGAGCCTGTTAAGACCTTATAGTGGCACACCGTAGGCCGTGAGCTGGTCGACTGCTGGCTTGGGGGATGGGCGGATCCCAGCCCAGCTGATGACGCATCGCCTCGGTGACGTAGGCCATGTAGTGCCGAGACGCCTCGCACACGTTGGCGGGTGGAGCCACGTTACTGCTCCTCTGCCCTGTCGGTGTTCCCCCGGAGACCCCCCACACGTTGGCGGGTGGAGCCACGTTACTGCTCCTCTGCCCTGTCGGTGTTCCCTCCGGTGACATAGGCCATGTAGTGCCGAGACGCCTCGCACACGTTGGCGGTGGAGCCACGTTACGCTCCTCTGCCCTGTCGGTGTTCCCTCCGGTGACGTAGGCCATGTAGTGCCGAGACGCCTCGCACACGTTGGCGGGTGGAGCCACGTTACTGCTCCTCTGCCCTGTCGGTGTTCCCTCCGGTGACGTAGGCCATGTAGTGCCGAGACGCCTCGCACACGTTGGCGGGTGGAGCCACGTTACTGCTCCTCTGCCCTGTCGGTGTTCCCTCCGGTGACATAGGCCATGTAGTGCCGAGACGCCTCGCACACGTTGGCGGGTGGAGCCACGTTACTGCTCCTCTGCCCTGTCGGTGTTCCCTCCGGTGACGTAGAAATGTAGTGCCGAGACGCCTCGCACACGTTGGCGGGTGGAGCCACGTTACTGCTTCTCTGCCCTGTCGGTGTTCCCTCCGGTGACGTAGAAAATGTAGTGCCGAGACGCACATGTTGCCACGCACATGTTGGCTGGTGGAACCACGCTGCTGCTCCTCGGTACCCCGTCCAGGTGGGAATACCCACCCAGTGGAATAGGGAGCGTGCCTGCGTTCCATGACCGGGCACAACTCGATGGTACAAAATGGTCCCCGCGTCTGGCTCGCCCCGCATAGCTCTGCGTATCGTCCGGCGGCAGCCTGGTCCTGTGCTGCTCTGATGAACGGCCGCGACATTGACGGCACCTGGACGTCTCGACTGATTGACATCTCGGTTAGGCAAACTTCGTGCCGTAGTCTTCATAATTTTGTTTAGTGTAGACAAAAACAGAATTGGCACCTAAACTGCAGTTTGTATGCTTTTGCACTTTTTCCGGGCTTCCCCTGCAGTAGATAGTGTCCTGGACACACTACTGCTCAGAAAACTTGAATGGTCAGCCAGAAAAGATTGACTCGAAGCTTTAAAATCGAGATCCAACGAACTCGACATGGGAAATGGGCCTAGGTTTGTTGTGCAGAATCGTGGACCTCTAAGGTTGGTTCCGTGCAGGTAGGCCACGTGGGTCGCAACGGATTTCCCCTAGTTTACCCTTGCATGGGCCTTGTCCATTCATGGTCCGTCGTTACCTCCGAGTTCATATCTCGTCCACCTGACCGTCTCGACGGCAGACACTGTACTGTGTAGCCACGCGGCACCCTGGGCGGCGACCGCGTGGCTGTGTGTGTGAAGGGTGGTTCGCGGCCGTGTCTGGTCGGGCAGCGCGCCAAGTTGTGGTGACGTGACGTGACGTGACGCGCCGTGCCGGCTCGTTACCGCCGGCTGCCATCGGCGCTCGCGCACGCTCATCAGTCGAGGCGACTGTGGCGCGGCTGCATTGGCGGGCTCTCCCGCGCTCTGGTGCAGAGTACGGCTGGCTCTTCCGGAGGTCACAAGCATCATTTGGCAGCCATTCAGCGGGCGGTGGGGTTTGGGGCGTGGTGCGCGGGGTGCCAATGGGCGTTAATTGTCGCGCATGGGAAGGCTAGAGGCTGCTTCACCCGTGTTGTTTCAGCGTCCTGTATTTGTACAGGTGTACTGTGAACCTTTTGCGAGAGATAACTCCGTGTCCGCTCTTCACTCCAACATATACGTGTCTGTGTAGTTGATTCCGATCACCCGTTGTTCCAGGCCCCCTAAGCTTGCGGATTGTACTGTCTTTCTTTTGCAAGTCAGGGAACGGTTCCACAAAATGCAGGGTACTTTAACACTGTTCGAACTACGTTTCCACTCGTTGCTGCAGCGGCAACGGAAGTTCGCCTTGAGGAGCTCGATGCGCCCTAAAGCCCAAATAACTAACTAACTAACTAACTAACTTACTTGAGGAGCTCCTGACTACGCTGTTTGCAGCGTCCGCCGTAAGCGCTTTACTGGCACTTGCTGTGGCGGTCGGCGGCAGCTGGGCGGATCTGTGTGTCTGCACCGTGCCGGCTCTGGCGCTGCGTGATGTGTGTGTCTGTATTGTGCCGGCTCTGACGCTGCGTGATGTGTGTGTCTGTATTGTGCTGGCTCTGACGCTGCGTGATGTGTGTGTCTGTATTGTACCGACACTGACGCTGCGTGATGTGTGTCTGTACCGTGCCGGCTGTGACGCTGCGTGATGTGTGTGTCTGTACTGTGCCGACACTGGCGCTGCGCGATGTGTGTGTCTATACTGTGCGGGCTCTGACGCTGCGTGATGTGTGTGTGTGTGTGTACCGTACCGACACTGACGCTGCGTGATGTGTGTGTGTGTACCGTACCGACACTGACGCTGCGTGATGTGTGTGTGTGTGTGTACCGTACCGACACTGACGCTGCGTGATGTGTGTGTACCGTACCGACACCGACGCTGCGTGATGTGTCTGTCTGTACTGTGCCGACACTGACGCTGCGTGATGTGTGTCTGTACTGTGCCGACACTGACGCTGCGTGATGCACGTCCGTTACGTCAACGGCGGGCCGGTGATGGCGTGGTGGTGGCCGCCTCCGGGTGGCGACCGGTGACGTACACAGTACACACTGGGCAGTGTCACACCCTTTCATGGCCACCGAGTCACGTGCTGCGGACCAGCAGGAGACTGGCACCAACCGCCAGCCAATCGCTGGCATCCAGCGCCGAGCTTCGCCGTCTGTATATTGTACGCGAGATAACTGAGACGGGGGGGGTCGGTGGGGGAAGGAAATGTGGTGTCCGCCAATCGGCGGTGGTTTCACGCGAGCCGATATGTCTGTGTGGTTGATCGGTTCACATGTTGGCGTGGTCTCTGTGAGCTACTTCTCACCCCGCCTCTGCCGTGGACCGATTTCGTAGCTTGCTGGTCAATAGCCGTGCTCGGTGGATATCCGGCCTTTCAATGCCGCGCCTGTTCGGACCGGACCATGACTACTTATACACTTATACATGGCTGGTGACTATTGCCCATCGAATGGAGCTGCCGGCTATCGACTGCCTATCGCTCCTGACCTTGCCGACCTGCCACTATGACTGCCACACCGCCAACTGTGACCACCTCCTGACGTGCTACACTGCCAACTATGACTACCTCCTGACCTTGTCGACCTGTCACTCGGACTGCCACACCGTCAACTGTGACCACCTCCTAACCCTGCCAACCGGCCACTCTGACTACGACACCGCCAGCTGTGACAGCCGAGTGTGGCTGCCACACCGCCAGCTGTGACAGCCGAATGTGGCTGCCACACTGAGCGCCTGTCTGGCACGGCCACCTTGCAGTGTGGCCAATCCCCACACTGTACCACCGCTCACTGTCAGCAGAGTTATCGGCCGTGCGGACTGCTGTATCGGTCGGTCACTCGCCCCTGGGCAGTGGCGGCAGTGGGCCGACTAGGAGTGCCGGTCACGCCCCGGGGCAGTGGCGGCGGCGGGCCGACTAGGAGTGCCGGTCACGCCCCGGGGCAGTGGCGGCGGCGGGCGACTAGGAGTGCCGGTCACGCCCCGGGGCAGTGGCGGCGGCGGGCGACTAGGAGTGCCGGTCACGCCCCGGGGCAGTGGCGGCGGTGGGCGACTAGGAGTGCCGGTCACGACCCTGGGCAGTGGCGGCGGTGGGCCGACTAGGAGTGCCGGTCACGCCCCTGAGAAGTGGCGGCGGTGGGCCGAGTAGGAGTGCTAGTGACGACCCGTGGCAATGGTGGCGGTATATCGCCGTCACATTCCCATGCAGTGGCAATACCAGGACCGGTGACTGAATCCTGGTGAGCCTCTCCTCGGACAGTGGCGGTGCCAGCCTGTGATTTGTGATTTAAGAGCGTGATGCATCCGTCCAGTGTGCGAAACATGGATCTTTTCGAGGTCGGCGAAGATATTCCGTGACACGTCGACGATGGCAGAATGCCATCCTATTTCTCCTCCCTCGCTGCATGGCAAATACAAGCGCGAGATGAGCGCGTCCCTGGCGTGTAGTTCTCGCCAGGACCGCGGGGGCAGGTGGGCGGCGAGACCTGCAGCGGCTCGGCAGGCCGTGCTGGCGTGGATGGCCGGTGACCGGTGGCAGGTGGTCGGATGGCCGGTGACCGGTGACCGGTGACCGGTGACCGGTGACCGGTGACCGGTGACCGGTGACCGGTGACCGGTGACCGGTGACCGGTGACCGGTGACCGGTGACCGGTGACCGGTGACCGGTGACCGGTGACCGGTGACCGGTGACCGGTGACCGGTGACCGGTGACCGGTGACCGGTGACCGGTGACCGGTGACCGGTGACCGGTGACCGGTGACCGGTGACCGGTGACCGGTGACCGGTGACCGGTGACCGGTGACCGGTGACCGGTGACCGGTGACCGGTGACCGGTGACCGGTGACCGGTGACCGGTGACCGGTGACCGGTGACCGGTGACCGGTGACCGGTGACCGGTGACCGGTGACCGGTGACCGGTGACCGGTGACCGGTGACCGGTGACCGGTGACCGGTGACCGGTGACCGGTGACCGGTGACCGGTGACCGGTGACCGGTGACCGGTGACCGGTGACCGGTGACCGGTGACCGGTGACCGGTGACCGGTGACCGGTGACCGGTGACCGGTGACCGGTGACCGGTGACCGGTGACCGGTGACCGGTGACCGGTGACCGGTGACCGGTGACCGGTGACCGGTGACCGGTGACCGGTGACCGGTGGTGGCCGGTGGCCGGTGGCCGGTGGCCGGTGGCCGGTGGCCGGTGGCCGGTGGCCGGTGGCCGGTGGCCGGTGGCCGGTGGCCGGTGGCCGGTGGCCGGTGGCCGGTGGCCGGGTGCCGGGTGGTGGCCGGTTCGGTCCTGTGTTGGCAGTTTGCAACACGGTCGAAACTGTGCCCGTGCCCAGGATGTTGCCAGTTGGCGGGAAGGGGACGAGTGGTCTAGGGGTAAGATGCTCGTCTCACAATCGAAAGGTTGTGGGTTCGAGTCTCACCTGTCGCTACTCTTCGCCCGCGACCAATCTGCGTGAGAGATTGGCGACGCTACATGACTCAACGGTCGACGTGTCGTAAAACCAACTAACCAACCAGTTGGCGGGATTTCCGCGCTGCCTCGCAGCCTCGCCGTTACGAGTGTGATCCAACGGTGTTGTATTTGCTGTTTAAATGCGCAGCGGTAGAGTAAACTGAACACTGAACACCATCGTAAACGACTTGATGCCGCGCACGCCGGCAGCTGGTGTCAGCTTACGTCAGCTCCGTCGACTGCCATGTATCGAGTCAGTGCTGCTCATCGAAGCCGGGCGCGTATGTCTTGGCGTGCGTTACCTGGGTAACGCATGGAGCCCGTCGGATGTCAACCGATGCCGTCCTTTCCAACGGCCAGCAGGGTTGTATTTGTGTTGTGGAATCCTGGATCTGGAGAGAAAAATGTTCGGATGATAGAAAATAGAGAGGTTGTTTGTATTCAAACATGTGGCGTCAGATTATCAGGTTGCACACTGCAGTGCAACGCGAGCACATCATAACGACGCACAGCTAGTGTGTTGGTGGTAGCGTCGGTCCTGCGCGGTGGTAGCGTCGGTCCTGCGCGGTGGTAGCGTCGGTCCTGCGCGGTGGTAGCGTCGGTCCTGCGCGGTGGTAGCGTCGGTCCTGCGCGGTGGTAGCGTCGGTCCTGCGCGGTGGTAGCGTCGGTCCTGCGCGGTGGTAGCGTCGGTCCTGCGCGGTGGTAGCGTCGGTCCTGCGCGGTGGTAGCGTCGGTCCTGCGCGGTGGTAGCGTCGGTCCTGCGCGGTGGTAGCGTCGGTCCTGCGCGGTGGTAGCGTCGGTCCTGCGCGGTGGTAGCGTCGGTCCTGCGCGGTGGTAGCGTCGGTCCTGGACACTCGTAGGTTTGCCATTGCTGCAAGAGCGACACCGTTCCATAACTGCCCACAAGTCTGATCGGAAGAGCAATCGACAGTAACTTACACCGGGTGAGCCCGAGACACTCGGGCCTGACTGGGTCTCGGGCGCAATTTATAGTTTCGGATGTTGGATTTTGGGGAAATATTTGTTTTCGGCTGTCAGATTTCGAGAGGATAGTTTACTTTCAGTTTGTAGCAAACGTACTTTTGTACTTGTCCAGTCAGTTTTGTGCATTTTATAAAAGGGAATTATGTTTACATTCATTACTAAGTACCACCACTACCTTCCAACGGGGAATTATTTTGAGACGCTTGGTATACAATACTGATGACTGGCATGGTTTTAATGGTGTTGTCATGTCGTGTATGATATTCTGTTCGTTATCAGCACACGTGGAACCAACTACTTAAGTTTATTTTCGAACGTGCCAAGTCCCTGATAAACAATAACGATGTATTTTGCACGTGCGTCCTGCGTCTTCGCCAAGGCCCTGTGCTGGTGGACCGGGATCAGTCGCATGCTCGCTTGTATGATGAATGGCCTCTATTTGCGGTTGGTGTGCATGTGGGAACCACCAGCGACTGACCAGCGACACGACTTGACCGTCTGGTGTGACTTAGCCAGCAGACACGAGAGCGAAGCCGGAACCGAAGCGTCTTTAATGGCTAAAACTGAACTCGAAACCAGTAGCAAGAGCCGCATATTGCGTCTCGCATGGGTCGGGTACGTCGTACTGCCAATGGCATCCTTTGTGCGTCGTGTTTCTCCGGACCAGGCAGCGTTGGAAATACCCGGCTGTTTTGGACGTCCTCTTCAGAGGTGGTGAATTGGCGCATATGCCCTTTTTTCGCGCTGTTCGCAAGGTCGACCGAACGACATTGACCGGTCACCGCACGGCTCCTGTCACGTGAGCGAGCAGGCCGGTCAGCTGGTAACGTGCAAGAATGGAGTATACGACTACTTTTGTTCTCCGGGCCATGCGTCAACAATTGCGCAGTATTTCCGACCCTGAGACCAGCTCAGCTGTCGTGTAGTCCTCCATCGAGCGTAACTCGCCGCCACTCAGCATTTCCTCGTATTGCAGGCAACTACGTACGGCGCGTCCTCCAGCGAACGAACCGCGCGGCTCCAGTGCGCCGGCGGCTCGCCAGGTGGCAGCAGGCGAGCTGGGCGGCGCCGGCGATGCCAGTGCGGCCGCGCTGCGGGACCGCACCAAGGCTAGTGATGTACAACAGGAGGTGGCCGCCGCCGACGACGACGACGACGGACAGTGCGCGCGTACGCGCCGCCGGCCGGCCACGCAGCGGCGGCGTCTGTTCTCGGTGTGGCGCGCGCCGCGACGGCCCTCCGGCGGCGTGCCGGCTCGCTGTCGCTGCGAG